>JAMWFC010000008.1:26333-100056 GCA_027475525.1 Macrolepiota albuminosa | reverse complement strand
AGTATCCGTAGATCAAGTCCGCATCGTAAGGGCGTCGCTTTCCCGGAAAGCCCCCGATTCAGCGGAACCTGACAACCTCAAAGGCTTTGATTCTGGGCAAGAAAGTAAATGGCTTGATGATTTCAGTCATTCTTCATCTTCTGGACCTTCTGACCAACTCTTCTTGGTTAAAAATGGCTAGATTCATTCAAAACTCAGAATATCAGTGCCTGCTAGCTACTGGTATCAAGCATGCATCTGAAGCAGCTGCACCTGTCTTTGAAGTGCCTGGCTTTGCTCATTGGTCCTTTCAAAATGTTGTAGAAGGTGTTCTTAAAAGCCCTTCTGCATTGACTTTCACAATTCATCCATACAAGTCCTTTTGGCAACCATTTTCTAATGCTCCTCCTAAGAGGATCATATCTGATTCTTTTACTGCAAATGCTTTTATCAAGGAGGATGAAAATGTTCATCAATTATCTAAAGTAGATGGGATTGAGAATGTTGTCCTTGGAATTTCTCTCTGGTCAGACTCAACCTAACTTTGGAAAAGCATCACTTTGGCCAATTTATTTTTATCCTACAAACCAATGGAAAAATATTCGAGGAAAACCTTCTTCCTTCTCTGAAAACCATCTTGCATACATTCCAAAGGTATGTTTCTGTCTTTCAGGATGATCAAAGACTAAATTGTTTTTTTAGTTACCAGACACATTTCAAGATTGGTACATTGGACAGTATGGAGTGCCTGCATCAGCAGATATTCTCAAGTTTGTACGGAGAGAAGTGTTGAATGTTGCATGGCTCTGCATTTTGGATCCTGATTTTATGGACATTTATATCAATGGGCTTCTCTCATATGCTGTTGATTCAATTCTTCGACGATGGTTCCCACGATTTATCACTTATTCAATGGATTATCCAGAAAAGTAGATGTTTTATTTATTTTGCTTTTGAAGAAGCTAACAGTTAATTAGAATTCTCATCACTTGTATCCAGTATCTTTCTCAATATCCATGTCCATTGTGCTGGATCCAGGTAGATGAGATCCAACAAGTTGGTAGGATCCTTGACCAAAAGCGACGTCAGACATGGATGAGGGTTGATAATAAAGAGAGACAAGATTGTGTTGAGAAGGCTAGAAAATTGATCTTTCAAAAGGGATATGGAGTTGCAAGTACAGCTTTTAAAACTCTTCTTGAGGATGGATCTTTGACATCATTACAGGTAAGAAAATAAATTTATTTTTTGATATATCTTTATCAATTAATATATATTTTAGAATGTATTTTCAACTCAACTCAGTGAACATGGATTTGATTTTTATTTTATATTAACATCAGATATCCTTCATGAGTTTGAGATTGGTGTTTTTCTGGCTGTTTTTAAGCACTCTCTTCAACTCTTATATGCAGCTGGTAATGATTCTATACAAGAACTGAATCATCAGTTAGTGACTCACTTTATTTCAAACATTGATACTTTTTAAATGTCTAAATTTAGATTTTGCAAAATTCCAACCTTTGAAAGAGATACTATTCATAAATTTAGTCATGACACAGCTGGAATGAAGAAAATGGCTGCACGAGACTATGAAGATATATTATAGGTGAACTCTACATCAAATTCTTATTGAAAATAATTATTTTATTCCTTATTATAGTGTGCTATACCAGCTTTCAATGGGTTACTTTCAGAACCTCACAATACCCATCTTATTGAGCTCTTATTTGAACTTGCAACATAGCATGGACTAGCCAAGTTAAAAATGCATACTGAATCTACACTTTGAGATCTTGGTAGCTCTCTTACATGCCTGGGTCAGGATCTCCACCACTTCAAAAAAGATACTTGTAGTGTTTTTTGAACTCATGAACTCTCTGGAGAGGTAGCTGCATGTGGTAGACAAAGAGCAGCCCTAGCTGCAGCACAATTTTCTGAGCCAATCAAGAAAAAAACTTGAGCTACAATAATTGAGTCTGCTGAGGAGCCAGTCAAAAAAAAGTGTGCTACTAAAGTGGTTGAATTCAATCTCAAGACAGTCAAATTGCATGGGCTTGGTGATTATATCAATACAATCTGGCACCATAGAACAACTGACAATTACTCAACCCAAGTTGTAAGTAATTATTTGCTCTATTTATTTTTGTTGAAAAACTCAAAAAATTCATAGGGTGAATTGGCTCACTGACGAGTCAAACGGATCTTTCCAGTTATTCAAAGAAGCTCATACACAATTGGTATTGCCAAGTATGAACAATGACAGTGCATTCTTTGGCATATTCAAGAAAGAGTTCCAAAAATTTCAAATACCTCAGGCTGGACAAGGCAGAAGCAGAGCCAAACAACACCCTGGCTTCAATTTGATGACATTGAAGATCTACCTGCAGGATCTCCGACTGACCATCATGTTATCTCACAAGATGTTCAACTTGGCCTCCATCTTCCTAAATGGTTAAGTGAAAATGCCAATGATCCAGCACTCAAAGTAAGCCTATAAACTTGAATAGTAGTAATCTGATACTAATTCAATCCTTAAAGAACTTTGTTATTAAATTGAAGGATCATTGTCTTGCATATATCCTCAATAAAGATCATGATGGAGATATTCTTCAATATACACCTACTGAACATCACAATATCATTTGTTTAAATGATAAAATATACCAACACAAATGATTACACATAAATTACACTACCTATGACTGCCAGCAAGCACAAGACACGCTTAATCCATGAACACATGCAAATGCAATAGTTTTATCTCATGAAAATGGTGAAAATGGCCAAGAACCATTTCCCTACTGGTTCTGCCGCATCATTGGCATTTTTCATGTAATGGTCTTACACATTGGTGCACAATCAAAAAGTTATGACCCACAATGTATTGAGTTCCTCTGAGTTCAATGGTATAGGCATGATATGGAATCTAAAGGTGGATGGAATCGACAATTGCACCAAGTTGGCTTTGTAGATGGCAATGATGATGCAACATTTGGGTTTCTTGATCCTGCATGCATCATCTGTGGTGTCCACCTCATCCCTTCATTCAAACATGGACTTATGTCTGATTTTCTCCCTCCCAGTGCAAATGCTCATGGTCTTGAGGAATTATTCAGTGTAGGAATGTGAGTTATCATGATCATCACTTTGCTTATACCAATTCTAACCTTGATTAGGTTTGTGGATAGAGACATGATGATGAGATTTTGAGGAGGAGGAGTGGGTCACAAGAATATTTTCTAACCTTGATTAGGTTTGTGGATAGAGACATGATGATGAGATTTTGAGGAGGAGGAGTGGGTCACAAGAATATTTGCAAAGAAACAAACTTTTTTCTTCATGATAGGCATTGCTCAGACTTACAACATCCAGATCAACAAGAGCAAGAAGATGAAAATGGAGCTAAAAAACCACAGAATGAGCCCTTAGAGAATTCATTTGAGGTTGAGGAAGCAGACTATGGATATGAGGATCCCATGGATCAACAACAACAACAACAACCACCACCACCCCACCCCACCCCACCCCATCCCAATCACCAAGCCATTTAAAATGACTTATACCATCCCTTATTTCTAGAACTAATTGAGAAGGGATATTTCTTGCAAGAAACCAACCCCCGAGATCAAGCGACAGGCTCATCTTTTTCCCTTTTTGTGGCACTGCCATTCGATTAGCCGGACGCATATGGGGTCAAGTTCAAAGGCTTGCTGCGAGGGATAAAACTTGTAATTTCATCTCATTTTTAGTGTAGTCATTGCGCAACTCTGTGTATTTCATTTGCAGTGGTGGCAAGCTTTCCCTATGGGGTTTTGATGCTACCACACTTGCCCATTTTTCATATACTACTTACTAGGTCTACCGAGGCGTATCCTTACAGATTCGTCCTTAGCTATTAATTTAGCGGAGGTAGATAACAGAATAGTAACATAGTAACAACGAGGCGTATCCTTACAGATTCGTCCTTAGCTATTAATTTAGCGGAGGTAGATAACAGAATAGTAACATAGTAACAAGAGGAAGGAGATGTTTATATAAGAGAGGATGAAGAGTGGGAAAGTGAACCAGAGTTTGATGAATTGGGCCCTGAGGATGGAGACAAAGGTGCCAATAGTCTAGAAGAGATGCTAGCATATGCAGAATTATGAATAAAAATTGTGTGTCTGACTAAGTCTATGAGAGAGATCAAATGTAATCATCACTGTCTAGTCTGCACTCACAGATAGTCAAGGTTTTTTGGCTGTTGATTTTGCTGGAAACAACAAGGTCTTCACATCTCATGCACATGTGCACTCACAGATAGTCAAGGTTTTTTGGCTGTTGATTTTGCTGGAAACAACAAGGTCTTCACATCTCATGCACATGACATCTCAGTCTGGCAACAAGTATATATTGATGCCAGCATGCATGCTATATAAGTACATGCCAACTCTCTGGAAAGCCACAGGTATATATAGTTCAACTTGATAGGCACTCCAGTACATAGGAGATATCATAATGGTGGCCACAGTACATGTCTTGCACCTGAGTAGCACCACCATACCTGTTGTCTACCTGACTAGCAACTCAATATCTGCTCAGCACCTGTGGCAGTATGTTCACCTATGTCGCAGCATAATAGCGTAACGATGATGTATTCGTATATAATAGACAATATAATAACTGGAGTCAAGTATCGAGAGATGTAAGTACAAGTTTTGGATAACGTAAGTAAGTAACGCACCTGGAGTCAAGTATCGAGAGATACCTTGACCCCAGATCGAGACAACGTATTTATAGCTATACATAAATAGAGTGAAGTCATACGTGTATCATAATATCGTAATGTAGATGTAATTTATCAAATAAAAGAAAACATACGAGGATGATGATAAGGTGACATCATAATGATATAGCCGGAGTTACGCGTCATTTCCGTTGACACTCCCACTTGACGGTAACGCAGGCAATATGATTCCCATCTTTGTGCGATATTTTTCAAAAGTTTCTCGTGGCAAGGCCTTGGTTAACATATCCGCGACCATATTAAGGGTAGAGACATGAGATAACTGCACGTTCCCGCGGGATATGTGTTCCCGAATGAAGTGATAACGTATGTCGATGTGTTTGGCTCTAGAATGTCCGACTGGATTTTTCGAGAGGGCAATACTGCCGGTGCTATCGGTATGGATAATAGTGGCGTCGATCTGCTCGAAATCTAGGTCTTTAAGCAAGTTACGAAGCCAGATAGCTTCTCTCGTTGCGTTGGATGAGGCGATGTACTCGGCCTCAACGGTAGAGGTGGCCGTTACGGACTGCTTTTTCGATGACCATGAGATCAGGCTACCTTCGAGATCGTAGCACCATCCACTAATCGAGCGTCGGTCGTACGCGTCTTGCGCCCAATTCGCATCACTCCATCCCACCAAACGTAACTCGTTGTTTAAAGCGTTTCCCAACCTAAGACAGTATGACCTTGTGCCTTTAAGGTAACGTAAAACTCGTTTGCAGGCCGCTAGATGTGGAATGCCAGGATCGTTTGAGAATTGCGCCAACAGGTTAACCGCAAACTGTATGTCGGGACGAGTTTGGGTGGCGTATAGTAACGATCCTATCAATGATATGTAATGAATTTGGCCTGCATATAGTTTATAAGTTTCGCGCTCGTCCTCGTTTGATGGGCACTGCAATAAGGATAAATTGTGATTGGTGACCATAGGAGTCGAGACTGAATGGCACGAAGTCATCCCAAATCGATTCAGGATAGAGTCGATGTAAGCGGACTGGTTCAAATAGATGGTGTGGTTAATGCGATCGCGCTTGACCTGTATTCCTAGCACGTAGTGTATCTCCCCCAAATCGGTGATGTCGAAATGCTCGTCCATGTCCGTTTTAAATGAGATTATTCGTTTGAGATTTCGTCCAGCCACGATCATATCGTCCACGTAGATGATAACAATAAGAATGATTTTCCCATTTTCTCGTAGAATATAGAGACAATCGTCAGCAAATGAAGGCACAAATCCAAGACTTATCATGGTCTCGTGAAGTTTCTCCTTCCACTTCCTCCCTGCCTGCTTAAGACCGTATATGGCCTTAACGAGTCTCCAGTATCGACATTTTCCTATTCCCGAAGGAGCTCGCATGTAGATATCTTCATCGAGTTCTCCTTCGAGGTAAGCTCCTATTACGTCGATTTGATGGATTTCCAAATCGAGAATAGCGGCCAAAGTCAAAAATACGCGAAGAGTGGTAAACTTGGCCACTGAGGAAAACGTTTCGCCGTAGTCGACACCGGGGACTTGGGAGAAACCTTGGGCGACGATTCGAGCCTTGTATTTTGCCACATTTCCGTTTTCATCAAGCTTCTCTTTCAATACGACTTTACTTCCCACGGCACGTTTTCCCGGAGGTAAATCATCGACTTCTTCAAATACGCCCTTGCTGACGAGTTGATTGTATTCGCTCGCGATAGCCTGCTGCCATTTACTCGCGTTTGCTGATTTCATAGCGTCTTCGATAGTAGGTCCCGACACAGCAACGTAAGCGATGTGACCTCCAGATTCGTCGTCGCTGTCTTGTCGAAATCTAATTGGAATCCTTTTTAGACGCGTCGAAGGTTCGCGGTGAGGCAAATCACTCCATTTTGCTCTTTTCTTTGGTGCGGGAGGCGGATTGGAGGGCAGAGGTTCTGGATTAGAAGTCGATTCTGGCATAGGGGTTGGATATTGCAATTCCTCAGTGGGTGTCGTAGTATCTGATTCTCTGTCGGAAGACTGAATTTCTCTCAATTGAGTTTCTACTTCCGATTCAGAGGACACGTCGGGGATAAGAAACTGTCTGGGAGTTTCGGACTCAGGGTACGTCGCAGTGTTAATGAAGTCATTAATTTCTTGAGTGGTAGACTGTGTCAGTTCAGAGTCCAGTCGGGCTAGTTCGCTCGGTGTATCATCTTCAAGAAATTCGACGTCTCGTGAGGTAATTAATTTCCCGTTTTCGAGATCCTCCAGTCGGTAACCTTTGGTTTCATCCGCCCACCAGCCAAGCATGCGTACACGTACAGCACGGGATTCCAACTTGCCTTGACGCACTTCTTTTGGCACATGAGCCCATCCTAATGATCCGAAAATTCGTAGGTGGGCGATGTCTGGTTTTCTTCCGTACCATTCGGTGTAAGGAATTTTTCCCTTTAATGCAGAGGTTGGAGTGATGGAGCGAATATAAACGGCGTACATGAAAGCCTCTCCCCAGTACCGCAAATCCATCTTAGCGCCATGGAGCATACTTCGGACCATTTCCATAACCACGGCTATAGCTCGCTCTGCGATTCCATTCTGCTGAGGACGGTATGGGTTTGTGGTTTGATGTCTGATACCGTTTACGGCGCAGAACTTTTGCAGAACCGAATTCACAAATTCGCTACCATTATCGGTCCGGATTATTTGTACAAATTTTCCGCCACTGCGTTCGTACAATGCTGTGGTGTCTCGCACGGCGTCGTTGACTTCACTTTTTGACTTTAAAAGACGACCCATAGGAAAACGTTTACTTGCCTCCACAGTAAGCATCGCATAGCGGTTACCATCCCAGGTGGGTACGCTTAATGGGCCAGTTAAATCCATCACCAGTAATTCATTCAGCTCGTATTCGGTGGGACTCGAGTCAGGAAGAGGAGGTCGTGCTGACTTTCCTTCCGCGCAACCGCTGCAAAGTCGGTCATATTCCCGAGGTAATTTAATATTAATTCCGGTTACGAGCTGCTGATCAACCATCGCTTTTATGGTTCGAGGACTGATATGTCCCAGTCGACGATGCCAAAGACGCATTGTTGATTCATTGGCTATGAATGCGATATTGTTATTGGTGATGCCCATGGTCATGGTTTCGATTCGATACATCGTCCCATGCGAGCCAATAAGGTTGGCATGCAAGAATTCTTGTCCTTTCCATGAGAGGCTGATTCCGTACGCTAGTCCATGTATGGTGGCACCGCTACGCTGAAGTAATCCCAGACTGATAAGGTTTGCGCCAAGGGTAGGAATGTGCAAAACATCTTGTAACTGTACGTCATTGACTCCATTTGAGAGGCATGTTCGAAACTCGATTGTTCCTTTCCCCATAACTGGCAAGACGTTCATTCCTCCCACAGAGATGTGCTGATCCTTTATTCCTTGATAGCTTATGAAGTACGCCACATCTGCCACCATATGGCATGAAGCGGCACTATCGAGGAGTAATCCGGTAGGCATGCCGTCGTAAGTAGCCATGAAGACTTTTCCGACTTCTCGAGTATCGGACGTGGCAGGAGATATGGTTATATTGGCTTTCTCGAGGTTTTTGAATTTCCTCGGTTTAGGACATCTCGGACTCCAGTGGCCCTTTTCTCCACAATTGTGGCAGATATCGTCCGGTTTAGGCAACCGTTTAGGTTTTCTTTTTGTAATCAACGCTCGTGGCCTGCTCCCACTCGAATTATCACGTCCGGCAGACACGAAGGCCAGGGTTTTGACTGTGGAGTTATTTTCGAGAATTAACCTGTCATATACAGATAACAATTCCGTGGTCACGGTTTCGAGAGTCAAAGAGGTACTGCGGGATAGCAAACTTTGTTTGACGACCTCCCATGTAGGGGAGCGAGGAAGCGAAAGAAGCATAGCATTGAGAATAGTATAATCGTCGATTTTGTGACCAGCTTCGATGAAACGGCGACGGATGCTCATATAAAACCCGAGATGATCAGTCAAGGGTGAGTTACCATCCCATTTCTTCGCGTATAACTGCTGATAATAATAGTGGACATTAATGCCACTCTGCTGATCGACGTAGTTCTTCCGCATATGTTCCCAGATTTTCTTGGAACTGTCAAGATCGACTATAGTTTCACGCTGGGTGTATTCGATAGAATTGCGAATTAATCCCATAGCGGAGTCGTCCTTGTTAAGCCAGTGCTCATGTTTATCACGAGCCGACTGCCAAGTTGTAAAGTCCTTGGATTGTAACGCCTTCATCAAGTCGGATCCCTCCTTGTAAACGACTTGAGAGGGCTGATCATCGGTAGGGCACGTGGTAGTCATGAGGTCAGTATACTCGGTGGGTGGTTTCGGAGGACGAGGTTCCCTTCCGGACACTACTCCCCACAAGGCTTTAGCCTGCAGAGCTGACTTCATATTGTCGGACCAGGTATGGTAGTTTGTACCATTAAATTTCGGAAACTGCAAAGTTTCGGAAGTGCTGGTCTCATTCACGACGGCGGGGCCCATAACCTGTCGCAGCATAATAGCGTAACGATGATGTATTCGTATATAATAGACAATATAATAACTGGAGTCAAGTATCGAGAGATGTAAGTACAAGTTTTGGATAACGTAAGTAAGTAACGCACCTGGAGTCAAGTATCGAGAGATACCTTGACCCCAGATCGAGACAACGTATTTATAGCTATACATAAATAGAGTGAAGTCATACGTGTATCATAATATCGTAATGTAGATGTAATTTATCAAATAAAAGAAAACATACGAGGATGATGATAAGGTGACATCATAATGATATAGCCGGAGTTACGCGTCATTTCCGTTGACAACCTAGCCATCTATAGAGCCATCATTTTTGTATATGTATTTTGTCAGGCTGCTGGGGTGCATCCAGCCTACTCATAGCCTTGTCTACATGTGGCAAGGCTATCTTCCTAGCAGGGATTGTAGAGATTAACTCAGCCTCCTCCAGCATTGACTGAGCTGTTGACTTGTGCCTCTTCTTGTGTCCATATATGCTTGGGGATAGTCAAGAAAAAAGAAATATATTTGTCACTATGCAGCAAAGAAATACTGCTACCTCTGCCCATGAGCAAGTGTATATGCTTCTGCATATACAGCATCAGCCATGCTTGGGTGGATTCCTTACCCCTGCCCTGCTGATGCCCTTGTGGAGCACCTGGACCTTTGGATGAAGCACAACATCATATGTGTATTTATCAGTCTAGGTTTATATCTTTAAATCTCTTTGTATTGCGAGGACGCTGTGTCCTACGATTTAGATAAGGTGCAGTAGTAAGCCATACGCTTCCAAATCAAGATAGTAGGTTGTGAGAACGCCTTGGCGTGTGTCATGTGGCGCTGACTGATGGACGGCTTGCTAATTCCCCTTAGTTTTGCCGTCATTTCAATATGCTAATTTACTGATTTCTATTCAAGTTGATGTCCTTTCCACTTTAAAAACACAACTAAGGTGTCGGATGTATATTAGAATCTTTGAGCGTTTTTTTTTTTTTCTTGTTTGCCGGATGTTAAAACCCCGGGCTGGAGTAATGAAATCATTGATATCTACTTCCTGTCTTCTATCCACCAACTGGACCTCCTTGACTTAGCATGTATATTACGATAGAAGTATATGGCAAGGACCTGGAATTGTCACAGTAACTTCGAATTTTACCGTAAAAAGGCCTTGATCCGTATGCTGACACTGATTTTGCAAACGCTTATTTTCCAGGATCATCGCTAATCACGTTGGCGTTCCAAGCGTAGAAGTCAGAATCTAGTTTACGACAACCTTCTCTATCTTGCGGTTTTTTGCAAAGGATCCACATTGCAGAATCAACGACTCCTGTGCGCTGATACGTCATCACGCGGTGACGATCATCTAAAACGGGTGGCAGTTTCGCACATTATAGCATCCTAAATAGGGATAACTGTCGTCCTCCAGCTTCCCAGACTCCACGAATGCTTTGGTTGTTCTCCCACCACCATGTTCACGGCCCACCATGTTCATTTCCACTAGCACGCCCTATACAACATCCTCTCGCATTTTTAGCAGACAGATTCCTGACTCCGGCCCTGGAGGCATTCCCCCAAGTGCCTCTCCACCTCTTATCCTTGCCTTCCTTGCCATCGGTCTTTTCGCACTGTCTATGCTAGGTATTTTTGGATGGCGCCGCATTCAGTTCGTTCGTCTACGCGGGGAGATGCACAGACGCGACTGGACAGCTGATGAGAGATCATCAACGAGGACGGGTCTGGGTCCAAGGCCTAAGTTATATGATTTGTGGACAATTGACACAAAAGACCTCGACAAGAACAACAACCGATCAACAACCGATTCTAATCCTCACATGACGGCAGGGCACGAGACATGGGACGCAATTATGGTATGTTTTGTCAACCTACTTGCCCCTTGGAGCTGTGCATTCTACAATGTACAGACAAATTTCTCTATTGAATATCGTGTCGGTGCATGGCTCACACCTCGCTTTTTGCATAGCCTGTCTCTGCCGTCGTGACGCAGTCGTGTCGTACGAAAAATGATGGAACGCTATCCCAACGTGCAGAACCTGCCGCCGCACCTTTTTATAGGTGGACTCGACATGTCGAGGCGAAGAAAGGCATCTTCCGTAAGAAAGTCAAGATTAACAGCGTCAACGACGAGAGACGAATCCAGGTTGCAGTGGCTATTGCCATGCCATCCCGACCAATACATCACGATGTAACGACAATCACAAAAACAGACAAAGGGCTGATAGGAGAAGCAAGGAGTGATGATACCTTCGTATATACCCTCGGAGTCTATGAGCGTGCTTGGGGACATGACAATGGGTGACGGTATGAGATGCAAGTGATGAGGAGCCAACGATTCACAACCTGTTGGAATGTAAGCAGTGAGGCTGAATAGGGGGGAATCAATGCCGGCTCACTATTTTTTATGCGTACATGACCATTTATTAACAATCATCCGCAATACGTGGGTATGTTATACTGTTACTTCCACGGTAATGCAAGGAAAAGAGCTGTGTTTGACCGTAAACGTTTGAACGATGAGTGCGTTATATTGGTCTGTCAAAATGTCAAGGGCGACGTCGATACGAACAAGGCATCTGCCAGAATCCCAGCAACCGTGACGGCATTCACGTTTTGTTGAACCCCGAGTCCTAGGGTAGCTCCAGTGGTTGATGCCATGAGATCCTCAGCGACAAAACTATGTCAAGTACGAAAGACAGAGGACCTGAAGAACCTAATCACACAACCTGCTGGCGGCGCAGCGTGAGTACGGCAACATCCTCCTCAACAAAGTTCGGCATCAGACCACCCCATAGCGTGTGCCGGAGGAGGCAATCCTGCCTCAACACCCCCTTCCACCGCGTCTCCATAGGCGTCTCTGACATATGCCAACGTGAATGAAAAGTCTCGTTCACGCGGTTCTGTTGTTTCTCGCATAGTGCGTTCCACTCTGTATGTGTTATTGGCATTCGCATGCATTCGTGCACAGCAGTGAGGACGTCAAGGATTGTTACGCCGATTTGTAGAGGAGAGGCGGTGACAGTAATGGTATCCCAGGTGCTAGTGTGCGGGACAATGCCGCAAAAGAGGTGGAGAACACGGAGAGGAGGTGAAGTTGCATGCTGGTGTAGCTCGTGCACAGGAACGGGAACGGGGGCATGGGCGGACGTTGTGACTGTATTGGTCAAAACAGGATTCCGTTGGAGTAACGACGTGGAAGTAGGATCGGTGCGCACGTCCCAAACAAGTGCGGGAGTGCCGTACTGTGAGTAGCGAAGCAGAGGATGAAAGACGAGAGTATGTGAGCTGGAATGAGATGTTGAGATGGAATTAGGCGGGCTTGGATTCGGCGATGGAGTATGCGGCGGCAGTGGAAGGTATGGTATTATTGGTGTCGACGGCATTGCTGGTGATCCTTCATCCAGGTATGACGTCCGAAGCTGTGGGAGTAGCGAGGCGTCTGCATGCACAGACATCGGCATTGGTGCTGTAGATGGGGGATGTGATATATTCGTAGTCGTCGACGATGTCTGATGCTGCAAAGCTGGCGAACTGTACGCACATAACGGCGTCGATGGGCATGCAGGAGATGTTGGTGAACTCATCGTTGTAGCCGCGAATCAGGGAGTGAAATGACCACAAAGCACAAAAGGATGATAATACCAGTCATTCTTATATCTAGCCATGGCAGGTATGGCTACAAGCAATGAGTTCCTTCGATGTGCTGTGAACAGCCATGTGCAATAACATGTGTGCCACAATATGTGGATCTGACCGGATATTACGCGTCCATCCAAATAGAAGCCTGCCTGTTGTGGTCAAGGAGAGGACCGCCCGCTCCTGTGTGCACAAGCCCGGAGTGCGAGTGCTTCCATTTCAGTATGGATGGCCATGCGCGTCTGGCTCGGCACTGCCTTGAGGATAAGGGATAGGACTGAGGACCCCCAGACAGGACACAGGACCGAGACATTATAGATACAACGAAGGATGTTGACAGAAACACAGCTTTTGACTCATGATCCCGACAGAAAAATAAATGGAGAGTGCGGCATTTCCAAGCTTGGATATCAGCTGATTGAAGGTATCTGGAAGAGCTCGGTAATATGACGCATAGTAATTCACCTCTAGTGCCTTTCTCCCGCTGCCGAACTCGGTGGATGGCACCTTTTTGACAACGAGCGCAAAGGCACAAAGGTGACATTGCTTGAAATGATGCATTAAACTTTAATTGGCATGGCAGAATGATGCGTCGCAAGGTTTACAAGGGCTCTCCAAAAACGGAATCCCACTATGTCCCAGGAGAAATTGGTACTACGACATGTCGTCAGAGTAATCATAGAAACGGCGCCTGTTTTATACTGAAGCCGCTGTGAGACCCATCTCCATGGCATGCGTTCAGAGTTTCATCGTTGGACAATAACCTGTAATGAATTGAGAAAAAAATATATAAGATAATCAGTTTCGTCTCATCATCGACCAATGGTCTCTATGTATTAACTTTCCGCCAGTCATTCTGAGTTTCTCGAGAGTGTATTGAAGTCCACGTCAAGTTGACTTTTTGTTACCTTGGTGATTGGCAAAGATCAATGCGAGGCCAAACGTGAGAGCCTCGTGAATCAGTTGGTTTGAATGACTCAAAGAGTAAAGGGAAGTTCCATTAAACATTAAAAGCGAGCGTTCTGGACTGTTGCCGGTGTGATCGACATTCGTACTTGCGACGAAAATTTTACGGCCGGAACAATGCGAAGTTGGGCATACATGGCACGGCTTCTAAACGAGGTGGAATGTATACAAGGACACGTTGGCGGAAAGCCTGAGCTACTTTCTATACAGAGTGCTCACCGTTAGACCATGGGGGATTTAATAGAGGAGGCTGTGCGAGTCCCGGCTTCATAATAAGACCATACTGAGAAACGTTATCGTTCTAGAAAAACACATGCTTCTTAGAACTCGGTCTATATGAGCTAGCAAATCATCAGTAAAATCATCAGGAGACATTAGATAAGGAAGGCCGTTCGAAAGCGTTATGTAATTTGACCACTACGAATTGAAGGTCAGGCATTAGGATGAGCGAAACCATTTGTCCAGTTAATACCTACAGTCAGTCCGTTAAGCACGACAAAGTATAGTCAAGAATAAGCGAGCCTTCGCAATAAAACGTGGGAAACATTCAAGTTGTGGACGAATAGTTTATGAACGAATTCGAGTAGTGAGATATGATCAGATCAACTTGCATCATGGCTTAAGATTCGACATCGCCCAATATGCCACCAGCACAATTTAGCTGAAGATTCTTCTCAGTAGTCAGAAATAAGGAAAGGTTGTTCTCACTGAGATACAAGAACTCCATGTCAGGAATCAGCTGCAACTACAGTGTCGTAAACAGAACTTATATTTCGATCATACCCCACGTTGAAAACTGCCAAGGTTCGTGTCATCAGTACTTCAGTGCTCAGATAGCGGTGACGAGGTGATGGTTGCATACATTTCGCATGCTGTCCAAATGATGCAATTTCAAATGGGTCTCAAAATGTCTGTGGTCCGCGGAAGCAAATAAAGCGTACACATTCTGCAGTTAAATTGGTGGCAGGCTCGGGACTAGACCGAATGCATGATATGGGGCAGCTCATCTGATCCATCCTCAGCCTCTCTGCACTCTGAGGCGCAGTGCATCTAATTTGACACTCTTAATTCTCAAGTTCCCAATGCATCATTGTCATAATCCTGTTTAACGTTTCTCTGATTGAGCATTCAGATATGGATGGTCAATCGGTCAATAGACAAGCTAATGATCGAGAAAGACCAGTCTTGAATAAAAAAGTTCAGGCTGGAGTCTTCCATCTAAGAGCGAGAAGATGTCTTCTCTGGTAAAGTGGGTCAATAATAACTTGAAAGTGGAAATGTTATAGCATCACCCACCACGCCGCGACAAGTGTTATGATGTCGTGCAAGACCGAGGGGCTCCTAGCTGACCCGGAAATAGCTACGGCAAAATCGATGGACGAGAATGGTGAAAACTAATGAGAAAAGTACTGTCCAGAGTAAAATTATAAATGGAAGACAACACTAGTGACGATACTAGCAGTGTTGACATAAAAATACGTTTCCAAGATTCCACGCTGCCTGTATCGTTCCCAGTGCAGTGTAACGCAGGCTGTGGTGAGAACTGATTATGGCATAGGGCGTTGATGCGCCGTCTCGTAATTGAATCGAATCACTTACAAATATCATAATACATCATGTGAAACTGTTACAAGATGAAAAAGAAGTCGTGCCATGACGACAATGTAGTCTTCAACTCTTCAATTAATTTGATCTCCGCGCCATGACAAAGGCAATACCCTTCACAACGGCAAAATGTGCGGGATGGGCCCGACAGGTACGATACGGTGTGGATTCAACTACATCAACAGGTCATGGTTTTTATTTCATTGAGTATGAGTTGAACGTACGAAGGTGTGGGACCAATAATAATGGACCTTGATGTGGTCGAAATCAGTCGTGGACTTGAAAGCATCGTTCTCCCAATAGAGTTTCCGCATCCACCTGTGCACGCGAAGTCAGGGAACCGTAACAATAACAAGGTCAAGGTAAAGATCAAGCTTACCTATGTATTGCAGGATAACCATCGCGGATAGTACGCAGGTTGCACTTGAAGTGGCCGTGATAAACGACATCAAAACGGATCTAAACGCGTGAAATTAACTCCGTAGCCAACACAACCTAGGGCGGGCTTAGAAAACATACTGCAGTGACAAAAAGGCGGATGTCGGCTTCGGTAAGCTGGTCTCCAACAAGACAGTCCTTTCCCTCAAGCATCTTCTCTACCTTATCCAGAGATTCGAATACTTCCTTGACTGCTGCTTCATAAGCGGTCTGGGTAGTAGCGACACCAGCGCGATATACCCCGTCTGGATACCAAAACCTTAACGTTTAGTAACTGGCTTGAAAAGTAAAAGATCGTCTCACTATTGATGTTGGCATACACCCATTTGTTGACTTCGTCGATCTCGGCTCGAAGGTGCTCAGGGTAGAAAGTTAAAGCCGCCTTATCAGAAGGAAGTAAGTCGTTGAAAGCAGTGTCGAACATGCGAATGATCTCAGAGCTTTCGTTGTTGACAATCGTTTGAGATTTCTTGTCCCAGAGGACCGGAACGCTAAACCTGCGGTCAAAATCGCAAGTCATTGTGGGAATCCTACACTAGCAAGACATGAGACGCACCTCCCCTGGAAGTCTGGGTCAACCTTAAAGTAGAGATCCTTGATGTGCTCGCTCCCATTGAGCGTGTCAATTTCTGCACCTGGGTAATTGTCGACGTTTGCGAACGGCCAACCCAATTTGCCCATGTGTGGAGACACTACAGTAACAGCTTGAGAGTTTCATTAGAATCTGATTATTTCAAAGTACCTAACTCACAGATGAGGTTCTCTAGACCTTTGAGCTTCCTCATGATCAATGTCCTCGTCGCCCAAGCTAGGGTCATCCTCAATCAATCTCGAACAAGGGATACGGAGAAGATACATACGGCAAGCAAGCGAGACATAGAGATGATATCGATCTAAAGTGAAGAAATGATGAAAGGGAAGTGTCAAAAGTCGTAATTTGCATACCCGGTTCGGGCTCAAAGCTTCCGCCTTTCTCAATAAAGTTGCGAAAGGCAGTCTCTGACCTCTTGAAGCTCCCATCTGCCTGAAGTTTGAATTTTGTCACGTCGACTTCTTTATCCTTCGCCAGAGCCATGGAAGGTCGATTCGAAAAGGCAATGCTTTTTGACGTTCAGATCTGCCATAGGTTGAGTTGACTATGATATTACCAAGACTGATCACGAAGAGCGAGTCAAAGCAGTGCTTGATAGCTTTGTAGGTAATGCGTTTTACGTCAGCCAATGCCAAATGCCAAATGCCTCAGACAAGTACTGCTGGAAGGTGTCGTCCATTGTGAAAGGTATAAAGAAACCTGTTATACCATTTACGATGTGTCAATTTCTGCAAGTCAAAGTCTTAGGTTTCTTTTACACTTTTCAGTGCCAGCAGTGAGAAAAATCATGCTCTTTGTGTAAAAATCAATTCAATACAGAGGACCTTTCATTTCATTCTTCATTTTCCCCTTCCAATCCTTCTTCAGCCACTCTTGCTATTGGCTTTTAGGACTCCAGCCACACTCATTCTCTGTCTATAATTCAACACAGCCATAATGTTATTCTCTATTTTCTTCTCTGATCCTGGTCCAGCTATCCTCACTATGATTTTCTTTTACACATTTCTTCAAGCTCTATCTACTAATACAACTTTTAGAACTTCAGCTGCATTTATCTTTTGTCTATAATTCATACAGTTCAAGACATCACTTGACTCTTTATTTCTTTCTTCATTCTCCCACCTTACTACTTCTATTCTTTAAACTCTATTTATTGATATGTCTGCCTCACCTGAGGCAGACAGAAACTGAGTAATGACCCCAATATACCCACAAAAACTGTAAGCATGTGTCAAAAACTGTAGATACAGGGCAACTCACCTTGTCACCAAAACCCAAAACTATGCAATAACTCATCAAACAAACCAGCAAGCAATAAACATGCAAGTGAGGAAGCACCATCAAAGTTTGATGGCATGGGAATAACTGAGAGGTGGCAGTGCTCAGCAAGGGCAAGATCTTGGCATCACTTCTGATCAGGCCTCCCATCAGTGCTGACATCACTTCATCAACCCTGTCACTCTCCTCCAAAATACACTGTGCTCCCTCATCCATGACCTCTCACCACAAAACAAGCCCACTGCAGCCATTAAGTGATAACAAAGAGCTCCATAAAAGCTCAAGAGAAAGAGAAAGCTAAAGGGAAGAAGGGAGGAAAAGGGTAGCTGGGCAACAAAAGAGAGGTTTAACCAGAAAATTGAGTGACCATGCACATCAAGCACTAGAAAGGCCAATAACCAAGCACCTAGGCCCAGCAACATGTCAAACCAAGTATTCAGTGCTGGTTGCACATTGACACAATGGCTAAACACACCATTACATTGTGGTCCATGCACAAAGGAAAGGGATATAAAAAGGAGGGAATTTCAGAGAGGCCAGGCAAGCAATTTACTTGCCATGGCTTGAGGTCCCCAGAGAGCAGACTACTTAGACCTATGGGCATCTAGAGTTGACTTTGGGTTAGTAATAGTACTGTTTGACCCATTTTTTGAGTGTACTTTTAAGTTCATTCAAATAAATCAATTAAACTTATACATCACTATTATAAAGTGTGTGTGCAAGTAACTGAGCCCCACAATCTTAGTGAATCAAAGTTGACTTGAAATAAAAAGTCCAGTCTTATTCTATTAAGATTATTTTTACCTTACAAGTAAACATAGAAATTTGCATCACTATTAGTATTACTTCTAGCCTCTGAGATGCTCTGGTTTTCTAGTTATCACTTAGACAAGTGTAGCCCCTTCAACACTGCACACAAACAGTTACATAAGCCAGAGTTTTACAAGTGTAGTCCCTTTAACACTGCACACAGACAGTTACATAAGCCAGAATTTTCCTTTCCCAATGAGCTGTTTAATCGCTTGCAGTCAGACTATAGGAAAATTTTATACCGGTTCTTCTGAGAGGGCTCACTGAGCCGGTCTCAGTCAAAGTAAAATTTTTTGTACCTGCTGGTGCGGCTGCTAAGTTCTCTAAGGGAAGTGGTGGGTGGGTAGCGCAAAACTGTAAATATATATTCTTGCTATCTAAAGATTGCTCACTAAGATGGTTCTCTGTTTGCATATGGTCAAAATGGCCCACCTAGAGAGTGAACACTGAGATGGTTGTCTCCACTGGACTCAAGTCTCAGGTTGCTCTCTAGTGGGAGGATCACATGTTTCACATGACTTGTTGCCCTCATCAGCCTTGTGAAATTGGAGATTTAACCTGACCAATGAGCTGCTTAATCGCTTGCAGTCAGACTATAGGAAAATTTTATACCGGTTCTTCCGAGAGGGCTCGCTGAGCTGGTCTCGGTCAAAGTAAAATTTTTTGTACCTGCTGGTGCGGCTATACCCTACAAGAGGGGTGACCGATGAGCTCTGAGAGCAATTGGTGGCAGCAGAAAAAATATATATTTGCACGCTAAGGTACTGCAGTAGCTATGCGCTTGACTGAGCAACACAGTGCAAAGAAACATGTTCGCCGGGTCTCACGCTGCACTTGCTATGCGCAAGGGTAGATTGTTGGCCTGGTAAAGGAGAGAAATCATTGCCTGTTTGATGACATGATCAGCTTTCAATCAAGTTTTTCGACTTGAGACACACCTGCTAAGCGCATTGAGATGTCCAGGTCAGAGGAGTACACTTGCTGTGCGCAGTAGTGAATATTCTTGTTTAAGGGGGTTCAATGCTATCAGCATGTCTGCAGAGTGCAAGGGCATGGAGCACCATGGGGTGTTACGGATGTATCTGTTGAAGGAATCAGTAGCCCATCTCCCTGCAGCTTAAATTAGATGTGGGGGCACACCCGATTCAGCGAGAAATGTAGCACCACCAGCTTGGAGGGATTGTCCAGCTATAGTGCTATCAAAAAAGGAGCGCAGGCAATTTATAAAGAACGATCAGGAGGGAGGCTGACCATTTTTCATCAGCCAAAGTTCTCTGCACAGCGGAAAAAGGTGATGTCTGCTATTCCAATACTTGATGAAGCAGGTGTGGGGGTCTGGGCAGTGCCTCCGCTTTTGTACAAGTACACAGTTGCCTTCAAAAAAGGCGTCAGCCTTGTGAGTTGGCAAGAAGGAGAAATCGTTATTGGAAATCACAACTGATGAGGCTACGGTAATCTTCCTGTAGTCACAAAGTTTAGGGTCATCAGGAATGGCCATCTCGCCGAGTTGCAGGAGTGCAAAAAATCCAGTTGTGAGCATTGCGAGAAAAAGCATGTCGTCATGCAACTGAGAAGTAGAGTGGGTGTTCAAGACCAGTAGAATATCATCCTGAGTCAACACGCTTTTGCATTTGGTGGGAGCCAAGAATCTTTTCTTCGAGCCTGAGAGTGTCTTCTTGACCAAGGCAGAGTTTCTGGCACTGCAAACTTCAGGAAAATATATCTCGAGTTGGTTACAAATGCCGGAAAGATAGGAAGATATCAACTTGGGATTAATGTGGTGTGACATGTATGCAATGTACAAAGACAGAGTGTCTGCGGTGGATGTGGTGCGAAGGTTGTGGATCTTGACAAAGTTTAAGTATGAATTTAGTGCTGAACTGTAGCATTTAAACGTCGAATCATTTATAGAGTAACCAAGAGCAATGGAACGTTCATGTATTAGATGCTCCTTAGACCAAGCCACGTGGTGTGGTTGCCTTGGCCTTACAGTCAGAATTATCAT
This sequence comes from Macrolepiota albuminosa, assembly GCA_027475525.1. NCBI lineage: Eukaryota > Fungi > Basidiomycota > Agaricomycetes > Agaricales > Agaricaceae > Macrolepiota > Macrolepiota albuminosa. The sequence continues at coordinate 79,475 of JAMWFC010000008.1, read as the reverse complement.
TTTTGGCCCTCCCCCAGCAGCTCACGAGGGGGTAAAAAGTTGTTTATTTTGAGATTGGGATATAAATCGAGAGCGTCATTGAATTTACCTCAGGAGAGGAGGTCTGCACAGACGTTTTGGGCACCAGAGATGTGTAAGACTTTGAGCTTATGGTTTTCTGCCATAACCACGTCAACAGCGGCTTTCAGGAGGTCATTGTAAAGTGGCTGAGCATGTAGGGAGTTGAAAATGTCTATTGTGTTCGAATTATCGGAATAGATTAGTATTTGTTTTGAAGTGATTGCATCTCGAGTCGTATGGAGTAAGGCACTGGTAACAGTTAGGGATTTGAGGAAGAAGATAAGATCTGGTAGTGTGTCGCCATGGGTTGCACAGAAAAATGCTTTATTGGTTGCAGGATACCAAAAGGCCATTCCAGAGGGGCAAGCATCACATTCTATGATGACATCTGCTTGTTCCGGGTACCAGGCTCTAAAGTCTAAGATGTAAACACCGTCTGCTTGCTCGATGTGCCATGCACCCCAGATTAGATCGGCTCTGATTTCCTTGTTGCACCAAATGTATGCATCAGGATTGTCAGGAATAGTGGCAAGTTTTGCATAGATGTTTGATAGGCATGGAGCAAGTAAGGGGAAGACATTAAGCCCCCAGTTGACCCATCCTGCGAGTCTTTGCCATGCACGTTTGGTGTGATGAATCAACCTTTTCTTGTGATACGCAGCAAAACAATACATTTCCTGCATTAATTCATCCTTGGCATCAGATGGCAATGTCATTGTCATCGCATTTGGGTCAACGAGGATGCCAATAATCGTGAGCGGAGATCCAAAGACTTGCTTTTTTTCCTTGTGAGGGATGCCAAGGTCATTCCACAAGCTGAGTAAGTTTGTTTGTCCTCGGAGTAACCACCGACTATAGGGTTTGTAATACTTGAAGTCATTGGCAGCATTGGCACCATAGGTGTCATCATTGAAACATAGGGGATTGTCAACCTTGTATGAGTCCTTAGCGGACCAGGTCACTAGGCTGTTAAATGCACCCCAGCAGTTTAAAGAAGCTCATCCCCCAAAGCAGTTGCATCTGTCAACATATTGAGAGCAATCCACAGTCACAATCTGCTTAATTTGCCATTGTGGATGCATGGGAATGAGACGGTATGCATTCATTACATCCGATTTCCATAGTATGAGGCGCTGTGAAGATTTGTCATGGAGCCACAATAATAGATCACCGAGATGGCACATGTTGTCTATAGGGAAACCACAAATATTGTTATATGCAATCATAGAGTTAAGTGAGTATGGACCTGCTGATTGATTGGTTACGAGGTGCAGGTCTGCTGATTTTGGTTTTGGTACAGTGTGTATCGGAGAACTATACATTCCATCAAAAAGGTGTGTTCCAAAATCTGGGGAAAACCTTCCCAGAGCAACCTCTGTGTCCTTCTGAGAGCATATAAAATTAACTTCACGTTCGTCTTCAGGTGCCGCTAGGGACATATCACATGTAAGCGGGTATGTAAATGGCTTCGTATTAGCATATGGCCAAAAACCCTCTTTAAAGCTCTTCAACACAGAGGCAACAAATGGACGGTTGGGATGAAAGATCAAGAGCGTTTCAAAAATGTCAACTCTAATAGGTGTAACAATTTTAAAGTGATCAAAATGATCAAGAAGTGTTTTGGAGACTCATGCATTATTCAGCTCAAGTTGTGGTGGAGAAGGCATAGGCTTTGCTGTCAGCAACCATTGGATAAGCATTGATGGGAGTTTTACAGTGGGGTCATAGTAATTGTATCGGAGATATTTAGGAACATTTCCTTTCAAAACTTCAGTTCGTGAGTTTCTGAGAGCAGTTTGTTTTTGGGTGGTTCCCTCCACATTGCCTGCAGACATGTTGCCAGAAACATGAGTTGCCATCAAAGAGACACCCCGCTGATGTGTTCCAATGCCTGCATACAGCTCGGTTTGAGCCTCTGATCTTGGAGCTAGATCGAGTGATGGGTACCTTATTCTCACTCTTTCTGACTGATACTCCACAATAGTTGATTCCGCTTGCATCGAGGATGGCATCTCGCAAGTCATCAAAAGCACCTCTGTCAGTGAGCAGCATCTTTGTTCCTGCTCCAACTCGTGCTTGGACAGCTTTTTTGTATTCAATGACGCAGGAGTGCAAAGTTGTCAGCTTCGTGGAGAAAAGTCCAACGATGTATTTGTAATGTGCTGCCCATTCTGTTTTTTGGCATGGCCATGCAAAACTAAGGGCCTCTCCGTACAAATTGATGGCGACTGTCCATTGTCCGTGGTCTTCAACCTTTTGGATGGGTTCGCTGTGACCAAAAATGATCTCCTTGTCCCTGATTTTTCCTCTGTTTTCTTTGGGTGCTCCAATGTGGTGAATGGCGCTGTAGATGGCGTTGAAGTCGGCGAGTTCTCCCTTGATGAGCTTATCCCATTCAGGTCCAGGAAAGTTGCAGGGGGCTGTTTTTGATACTGAGATATGCTTCCTAATGTCGGTGGGATTCCAGAGGTAGAGCTGCAAAAGTTTTCGATTTTTGAGGCACCTGGGATCTTCAATCTCTTGAGCAAGCTTTTCTTCTGCATACCAAGGAAGCTCTTTTTCTTCAATTTTGTGCCCCTTTGCTTTCGACTGATCCTCATCAGATTGACTCCTGTGTGACATGTCTGAGGCAGGTGAGCTTTCTCGGGAAGAACTTCGAGGTTTATGGGTCGGTTGCTCTCTATGCATGACTCAGTGTATGGGGAGCGTATCAGGTTGGTCTCTCTCATTAACATCTTCTGTGTCATTTCCTTGTTTGAACTCATATCTATGTGATCCAGAAAGTTGCTCATTGATGGATCGTCGTCTCTCAACGTTCTCCCTGTGTTTAGCATGCTCTCCTCGCTCTTTTTCCTTTTCTTTGACGGCCTCGAGCAAGGTAAGGTAACTCGAGATTGCATCGTGTCTGTGTTCCTCATCAGCTCCAGATTGATTGACGATCTCAAAGATTTGGGTGATAGCGGCCACTTTGGATTTTCATCCACATCGGAAGTCATTGACAACAGACTTGAGTTGCTGAACGAATTGTTGTTCCCGCTGGGTTTCTGGGATGTCACACGATGGAGTGTCCCTATTTGTTCTGCCAGTCTTGGTCTGACTCCCAGTCGACTCAGGAGGCTGTTCCTTTTGCTTTCCATAAGAACTCATAAATGTTTCACTTTGAGAGATAGGGGAGCAATTTGCGTAGCAAGAATATGATAGCGCAAAACTGTAACTAAGTATTCTTGCTATCTAAAGATCACTCAGTAAGATGGTTCTCTGTTTGTGTATGGTCAAAATGGCCCACCTAGAGAGCAAACACTGAGATGGTTGTCTCCACTGGACTCAAGTCTCAGGTTGCTCTTGTCACGACCCCTCCCCTCTGGACCCACCCTGGGACACCCCCAGAACACCATCCGGGACCCTCCCTCCGACCCCACAGGACACGCCCCACCATCACAACTACCGACACTGCCATCAGCCGCCACCAGCCCCGATCAACAATTGGATCACGCACATCACGCATCACAGCTCCCTCCGTGCCAACTGATCGCGCGTTCCACACGCGCGATCCAGGTATACAGTCCCTGCCCGCTACTCAATGACTCTCGGAACCCATCCCAGACACCCCGGAACCCCGAGACCCGGTCCCGTAGTACTTATAGCGTAGTTCCCCGTTGTATTCGTTAGTCTTGATATTACATTGCATTACTTGGATTGTTGCGTGCCCTCTGCTTGACTGGTACACATTGACTGGCATGCTGATGAGCTCCCATTATAGATGACCGCGGATAGCGCCAACACAAGCACCTCACATTGGCACACTGGGACCACCAGGAGCGGCACGTCTTAGCGCTCCAGGGGCTAATTTTTGCATATTTTTATGTTAATAACTCGCAGCTGGAGCCTCTAATTACTCCAGAACCACTCTTTATGGCACCATCTATTCTTAGCACTCCTCTTGACACCTTGCCGCACCTTGCCACTCACCCTTCAGGGCCATACATGGACACAGACACTTGGCACCTATGATGCTCTTAGCCGGTGGCAGCAGAAATGATGAAGTATTTTATGACAGACAGCTTGGAGTTTCACCTTAGCACCTGACGTCGCTTAGCTTCTTGCCGACTCAGACTGACAGCATGATTGTGGACTTTTTCACCATATAGTTTAATTCAGGGCATTTACTTACATATAAATACTTACTTTTTGTTAGTAGTACACAATCAATTTGGCAGTAGGGATTGTATCCCAACATTTTGGTCACCCTACGCAACAGACTACCTTTTGTTGACTGTGTCGGCAAGGGGACTCTGCTTTAGTTCTCTCTCACCCTTTCTGTCTGCAATCTCTTAGTGCCTTGCAACTACGGCAAGGCATTTGTGCTTAGATCTGCTAAGCAATCTCGTCATTTTATCATCTCTTTTAGGTGCTAACACTTAGCGCCTCTTAGTGACCCCTTTACAGTGTCTCTTAGCGCCTTTCCTTGGCGACTCTCTCTCGCGCTCCTTAGCGCCTTTCCTTGGCGACTCTCTCTCGTGCTCCTTAGCGCCTTTCCTTGGCGACTCTCTCCCGCGCTCCTTAGCGCCTTTCCTTGGCGACTCTTTCCTGCGCCTCTTAGCACCTTTCATTGGTGATTTTTAGCATACTCTTGCCGCATTTTTGGGCCTTACATAAGCGCCAATCTCCCCTTTTCCTTACCACCAACCTCTTGCCTACTGTGCGTTCTCTGGGACCTGTCCGGGACTCTCTCCCATACTTAGCACGCCTAAAGCTATATTGACTAAGTAGCTGTACTAGTGATAGTGCACCTTAGCGCAATTTGGGTGTCATCAACGCTTTGACTGGCACGCTTGAATACTCACGTGCTCTAAGATTGGTACGCACTTTGCGACTTTAATTTGCTAACTTGGTCTCGTCTTAGAACCTCCAGTTCACGACTCGACCCCCACCCGAATCCCCACTTTGCGACTTTAATTTGCTAACTTGGTCTCGTCTTAGAACCTCCAGTTCACGACTCGACCCCCACCCGAATCCCTCAGCTACTCACAACCCAAAACCCCTGGACTGAGTCCCCCCTCCCAGGATTGCCCCTGTCCGTGTCTTGAACCCCGGAGTCCTAGCCCCAGAGTTCCAGACACCCGAGTATTTATAGGTCAAGTCCGCATTGTAAGGGTGATTGCTTTCTGGGAAAGCCCCCGATTCAGCGGAACCTGACAGCTCTCTAGTGGGAAGTCACGTGTTTTGCATGACTTGTTGCCCTCATTGGTCTTGTGAAATCGGGGATTTAACCCGATTATTTTTAAAATCTGGAGTTTTCTTGCCTTGCTTGTGTAATCACTTATTTAAGCAATTTTCAAGTTTTTACTGTTTTGTTGTCTCTGAGGCCCCAGAAGCATCAGTCCTCATAGAGAATCTTTAGACTTGTTTTCTTTGGATCTCTCTTTGCCATGTAAGTAGTTATTGTGATATTGTTGGTGTAATATACTCTAATACACTTTGGATCTCTCTCTGCCAGCTGTGTGACTGAGCCATAGCCTCCAGAAGTTGCCCTTACACTAGTACTTTATACTTGTTGTAAATATGGTTTTTATTTGTATCTTATATATTATGTAGTCGTGAGTTTTGTCAGGGGACTCCTCATTTCTTCTCTCTTTCACTCCTTATTCCTTCATTCTCTCTTCATTCATTTTCTTATTTCTTCTGTCATTCTTTTACTTTACTGCTTCTATTCTTTCAACACTATTTATTAGTACTACTTTTAGCCTTTGAGGTGCTCTGGTTCTTTAGCTATCATTCAGACAAGTATAGCTCTTCAACACCACATATAGACCGATTACACAAGCCAGAGTTTGCCTCTTGTTTGTGCAATTGTTTGTTTAGTCAATTTTCAAGTTTTTTAAGGTTTTGGTGTCCTGTACAGTTGTTTTCCATACTTCAGAGGCCCCAGAAGCATCAATCCTGACATAGGAAATCCCCAGACTTGTTCTCTTTGGATCTTCCTCTGCCAGGTGAGTAGTTATTATAATATTGTTAGTATATACTCTAATATACTTTGGATCTCCCTCTGCCAGCTGTGTGACTGAGCCATAGTCTCCAGAGGTTGCCTTTACAAGTTCTAAAATATAGAATAGATCAAGATTATTTATGCAGCTAACTGTATATAGAAAAATATCTTTGATTCTTGCTGCTATATATAAGAGCAAAGCTTAATATCTGTGAAACTCTTTCTACAGAATGAACAAAGTGAGTGACAAGCAAAAGTTGAGCAGTCTAAAAAGCAAGCAAGAGTCAGGCAAGAGATAGATAAGGCAAGCAGAGGGTCAGATATCACTGGAGAAGCTTACCGTCAATTCTATATGTAGGCCAGGAGAATACTGCAATTGTTTAGCCTGAAAATATTTTATCTTTTAGACTGCCTATATATACTATATTAGTAGCTATGCCACTACAAATACTATTCAACTGATTAGGCCCTAGTATGTATGACTAACAATAATCAATACTGAGTAAAATCTATGAATATGACTCATCAAAGCTGACTACTAGAAGATGAAAAAAGATAAGACAGGCTGAGTGGTTGTTTGGATCTGCTAAGAATAGGCACATTGTCAGACTAAGCTCAGAATAGAGCTGAACTCAGTCTAGAGACTAGTCTCCTCACACTATGTGATTTTGTCATCATTGGTATATTGGTATTCTCTTTTTTTCCTCTTATTTTTAATTTTTAATCTTCTATTTTTATCTGTAAGAGCAACTTCTGGAAGTTATAGCTTGGTTACACAGCTATCAGAGGAAGATCCAAAATATATTGAGTATTATTTGAGGCCTATAAGCATATGTAACTACATACCTAGCAAAGGAAGATCTGAAGAAAATAAATCTGGAAATTTATAAACCAAGTGAGATGCTTCTGAGGCTTAAAAACACAAGAAACAACTGTACAGAACAACAGAACCTTTGAGATCTCTGAAACTAGAATAAACTCTGAATATTATCTCAAAAATAAAGTGGCTATACTAAGACAGCAATATTGCTCCAATAATGACATCTATGCATTCAAGAACCCTAGGCATTCAAAGTTGGAGCCAATAGATAGAGCTAGGAAAAGAGCATTAAAGAAAATTATTACAACAAAAAAGAGGCAGAATTGAAGTGGGAAATCCCTGACATTATCCATGTATTCATGGAAAAATGACACTGCTATGTGACTATCAACTTATATTAGAATGATAATAGCAACCAACAACTTTGTACTTGATACTCTTTGATAATAATATGTTATTATTCTTGCTTTTTTTTCTTTTGATAATTGACAATACTGATTGATGTGCCTATCAAAGTCTACATATCCTATTGTCTTCTTTGTAGACTTCACTTCAATCTCTTAAGTATATTGCATCTGATGCCTATTTGTCTGTGATTTTATTGATTTGATCATGATTACTTTATCATTTGTCTGTATAATTGCTTATTTGATAAGCCTGCTGTTAGGAAACTTCTTATTTTATTTTTTCCTTCCTTATTTAGCCCTTCCCTACCACTTTTTGACAATGTAGCCAGTCTTTGTCTTTTTTCAGCCATGCTTTACTTCATTTTATTTCACTTATTTCTTCTTGTAATTCATCAAGTTGCTCACTGGCTAAGCCATGAGATTTAGTTTTCTCATCTGCCAGACTATAGGATTTAGGTTCTTTATTTGACAAGCTATGAGAAAGTGATCACTATTGACAAGAGCTTTTATAGAGCTCTTCTTAAAAGCAATCAAGCATAGCCACATATCTATATCATCCATTGATAACACTCAAATTTAGTTAAGTGCTACATATATCACAAATACAGAAACTTAGCTTACACTGAGATGGCTTTCTGACTTGGAGATGTGACTGAGACACAAATGACTATAACTGGGACATGACTTGGGACTCAGACCAGAAAGGGGCAATCAAGAGCCTGCAATTGCTGTCACCCAGGATACCTTTCCATTAAGATTAGATTTGCACTGCTGAACACAGAAATCTTTAGAAGTCTGACATGGTTAATATAGCAATATGGCTATACCACTAATAGCTGTCAAGTTGTTTATTTTTCTTATTTGATTGACACCTGTCTATACTTTATTTATTTTAATTGGCTGGAAACTGGTATTTACTTATTTTTTTATTATTTGGCAGCTCTAGAATAGAACATTAGTACACTGAATCCTTGCTTCACATTACTACTACTCTAGCACTCCCAAAGTGCTATATGTTAGTGCTACTAATAGAAAATCTTCTTTATACCAACAATAAAAGATAGTAGTAGATTTCTTTTTGTGACAAAAAACCTTCTCAAATACACTGCTTCTCTCTTCTCTAATTGGAAACAGCTTGTGCATGACCATCTTTGCTATTTGCCTGGTTCTGATCTGCTTCCTTGTTAATACTCCCAACAGTAGACCTTTCCAAACCAGTTTGAAACTGAATTTGATACAGACTGTACTTCTGATATGAAGAATGCCCTCTTTATTCATGGTAATCACCTAGTCAATGATTCTCTGAATTTTTTATGGAAGTGCATTGGCAAATCCACAAGATATGACCTCACAGTACAGGTTAACTCGTCTCGTAAAAGGACAGCCACAGAAACGCAATGCAGACAAAGATTTTATGAAAAAAAAAGGAAATGCAGTGCTATAAGGACCAAACGCCGGAACGGTCCATACAGCTGAGAATAGTGCTAGTACGACACGGTGTACTTATCGAAAATGGCAGTGGCGTCTATGGGTGGTCTTGGATGTGTGGAGAAAGTCGCTTTACCACGACCAAGCTTGGTTCAAGGAGACCCAGTAATACTTCTTGTACTGAGGGCATGGAAATACATAGGTTACAGCGGATGGATAAGTCTGATGACACACACAAAGTGTTTTGTACAGCAAAAAAACTCGAGGCCTTATCTAGACCAGGTCTCACTGGAATGCATAATCTATGCATCTAGACTTCAGCATAGGTATTGTAAACTTGGCGATGTTGAGTTTGTTGAATGGAAGGGAGGTTGGAACGATATCAATCTTCCATGTTATAAGGATTTTACCTTGCGCGAGGAGGAATCAGCAAGTTTCCCTAGACAACGCAAGCGAGAACAAGTCATACCAGCAGGCAATAGGGCTATATTAGTTGACTCAATGGCGTTTGGTAGTTGGAGCTCCGGATCCAAGGCTACCGACCCATGACCTCAGCCAAGTCACACCAGACCCTTCTTGCGACGGAAATAAGGAACGCGTATAACCACCAACTCGAGAGCCGAATTGTGCCATAACTGGTGAAAGATAGAAGCCGGCAATCGCCCTGCCTGCATTGAGTTGCGATGAAATCATGCACTTGCATGAGCTCACCAGACTGTGCCTTGCAACAGCGGGCTGATAATCTGGTCCCTCAATGTTATCCAAAAGACTTGCGTCCATTGTATATCAATAACTTCACGTGCAGGAGGCTTCTGTAGCCCATGATCTCTGAATTTGGCCCCGTGGATGGTTGGGCGCGTATGATCCTGACGGACTGTTATATATCGTTGAATGCTTCGTAGGTAACTCTGCTCGAAACGAAGGTCAGGTATTGGCGGTAGATTGGGCCGGTAGCGATGAAAGTCGTCCCGTTCGTCATCATCGAAATGTTGAGGTGTGGGTGAATGGGGTCGTTTGACTGACATGGGGTCAAGAATTGTGACCTCTGCCGCGTCACAGTCTTGACTTTGAAGTCACCACTAGGTGCCAAAATTCGACAGACTATGTCTAGTTTATAATGCCCAATACTAGTACAATATAATACGGATTATAGCTCTCCAGGGGCAGGTACAACTACAAGATATTGGGACAATCAAAGTAAGTAATAAGTGATTCTTGGGTTTGATTCAGCCGACAACGCGTCAAGCTTTTCTCCAGCAAGCCACGACATTGTAGTTCGGAGCACTGCGAATGTTATGTTGCTTTGGTGGGAGTCCCATCACTTTCAATTCCATCAACAGCGACAGAGGTTTTCCTTGACCGTGTTTTCCTTGTGGAGAGGTGTTTACATCGAGGTCAATGGCTTCGCACTAAGACATACCGAGGGCTATTTATTCGATTCTTTTTACGGACCAGAGGCGAAGTTTGAGTGGCAGATCCGGGAGTTTGTATGCGCCTGAAACAGTTGAGTCCCATTGCATAAGCTACATGTCTTGAGCACCTACTTGACGCCTTTTCTCTTCGGCGTGGCAGCGGGTGCAACCGGAGATAGCAATTCAGACATCTCTTCTTCACTGTCCCCATTCACATGTCTATACTACTCAGTTTCACAGAAATTGCGGTGAATCTACCTCCTACCTCATTGGAGCTTTTCTATGCTGTGTTCTAGTTCTTTTGGGCTTCGATGTCCGTCGTATCTGAGGGGATGGGGTGGGGGAGCTGCATGAAAGAGTAAGTCAGTGGTTTGTAAATCAGTGAGGTCCTACCTGGCTCCCTCGTCCGAATCTTCGGTTAAAGATGGAACTTCAGCTGCATTTTCCACATCACTAAGAGATTAGATATCAATAATGAATCTCGTAGCTCAACTATGAGAAATTTATGCCTTGGGACAGGGCTCTTTGAGGCAACAGACAGCGTTTTCTCACGAACAGAACTCTCTTCAGGCGGGTCAATTCCAATGAAATTGTAAAGCTCCAAGAATTCCTCGTCGAGATACTTCCCATGATCAATGTACTGAATTTGTTTCTCGTACATTTGCGTGAACTTGTTGAAAAATTTATCGAAAATCTTCTGTATAGAGACATCGCTGAAGGGTGATTGCTATAATTCAAGGTAGAGACGATCTAGGTCATTGAAGAAGGCCTACCAAACAAAAACAACTGACATACCTCTTTATGATGGATAAGCAGGAGATTGAGCTTGTGTACTGAGCGATCATCCAGACCGGGTACAAGGTGAAGATAGTCGAGAAGTTGGCACAGAACTTTGAGTCCCTCATCTGCAGAAGCGTACACATCAGCTATTGTTCACACCGCAGACAGAAAGGTGGCAACCTGAGCGCTCAGAATCGTAGAGTGCCCTAATAATGTCAGCAGCAACTTCAACGTGAGATGCTTGGCTTTGAAGGTCAGTTTTGAACCTATGAAAAACAAACCATGGTCGTCATTTCAGATAAAAGCAAAAACTTGGTCGTCATGCTTACATTTCCGCAACCTTCTGAGGATTTGTCCAGTCGACAAGGAGAAGACCGAATTGTAGCGGCGTGATCATCTCTTGATCGTCGTCGAGGTTCTCTCTTAAACGCATGAAAAGATCAAATGCAGAAACAAAGACCTATGACGAGTGGTTGACAGTATACAATTATTTTTACAAGTCCACCTACCGACTGCATTCGTGCTTGGTTGGCAGGGGAAGAATAACAGTACACTGGGAAGAAGTAAGAAAGACATTGTATGAGTTCTTGGTTCGTCGATGTATTGGGCGAGACGTAAGTGAGTACAAGTGTGGTTAAGATCTGACGTATTGAAGGTGTCTTAGCATTGGTGACATGAAACCAGAGTAAATCAAATAAGCACCTTCGGATCCTTTAAGATACCTGCAAGCATTAGCTTAGACAGACCAACACATAGTATGGCCTGAATGGACGCAGAGTCATCTGACTCTAGGGTCTGCACCAAGTACCCAGTAATCTTCTGGGCCTGAGCGGGAGACGAGACATTCAGTATCTGGTGGTGTCAGGAAATGACGCTGACTTACGATGTCGTCTGACCGAGAGAAAAACTCCTCATCATACATAATCAAAAGGTCAAAGATGACTTGTAGGACTCGTAGTTTCACTTCTTCAGGTGCGTTTTGCACCTGCCCGAGAAAGAGTTGAAAGGAGCCCAATGCCATGTTCTTTGGAAGAATAATCAGCTATGGGGAGAAAGAGGGAGTGATGGAAAATACCTTCGCAATGAGACAGCAAAGACCAAGACTAACGAGGCCCTTTTCTCGCATGATGAGTTCCTTGCGTTTGACTGACGGTATAACGAGATCAGTCAATATGCCTTCCAACGTGGAGTTGTCTTCAAAGGACTTAGAACAAGAAGTCTATCTGTCACTGAGTAGCTAAGTAGTGGGGAAAAGCTTACGCCGTCGACGCGCTCGAGCATTCCGATACACAACAGTAGGCATCGCATATCAGTGATATCAGCCTCCATACGTTCATCTGGGCTCATCTCTTCACGGGACTTCATCCGTCGTAAGGATTTATCTTTCACTATTGTTGTCTGTGTCGCGTCTGGATCACCCTACAAAGGAAACATATTGATTATTACAGGATTGAAGTAGAACAGAACCTACCAGGAGACTTGTTTCTACATCATTAATGTCTTGGTCATCTTCTCGTAGATCTACGATGATCTCAACGACGACACGAATGAGTTCACGTTCTGTTGGGAGAATTTCTTTGAGTACATCGAGACAGGGATTGATGAGGCCGGGTGGAAGCTCCGGGTGTGCGAGCATGTCCTCTATAAAGCAATCAACCAAAGCATGAGAAGCAATAATATGGAAGGACACTCACTGACGACGGTAAAAACCTTTCGCCTTCCAATCTCGTCCATAAAGTCCAACTTCAGTGACATCCGAAGCAGCTCTCCAAGTATCACTTCCTTCTTCTCCAACTCCTCTTCACGTTTCTCAGTTTCCTCCTGGTCTTCAGCTTCGCCTGCGTTCAGGAATGCGACATTTTCCGCATCTTGGAACACTTGCAACAGGGCATTATACGAGTCCTGCAATAGGAAAGCGAATGCAGTCACTACAGGTAATGAAGCAGTATCAAGGCGCGTCTCGTTCTTCTCCGCCAAGCAATGCTCGAGGAACACGCGCGCAAGCACAGCAGATTCAGGTGTGAGCTCCTTCCAATAAAGTTCAGGAAAGACGAACGCGTCAGGTATGTTAGGCCTTGTGACGAAAACTGACAGGACTGCATCCACTGCGACTGCCTCTCCAGGACCAACGACATCAAAAAGGGCCAGAAACCTCAGAAGGCCTTTCATTATTCCTCCATCGTCTCCGTGCCAGGTTGAATCTTCCGTCTCGGTGGGTTCCGCAAGGACGACGTCGAACCAACTAGTCACTAATTTACCTGCGGCAACTCTGACACTGGGTTCCCGATCACCGAGCCCGTCCTTGATCACCAGTTCGCGTTGAGCAATGGTGAGTTGACGGGGGTGTCCAAGTTTGGTTTGAAGGACATTGGAATATACAAGTTTACGTGTTAACGCGTCGGTGTCGCGTGTGCGGCTTAGAACAGCCTCCATCGTTGCTGGGAGAAGAGGAATGGTAATCAAGGCAGCACGCCGTACTTCACTAGAGAAATAATATCAGCACTGCAGCACTGGGAATATGTTATGACGCACGGTGTAGGATCATATGAAAGCACATCGACTAAGACCTCGAGGATGGTCCTCTCTCCTGGAGCTACCTCATCTGGACCTTCACTCCCAGCCAGTTTAGAAAGTGCCGTGACGGCATGAGCACGAATGAACACTTCTTTGTCGCAAATCCTGTCCATTAAACCTTCCTTAAGAAGGTTATAAGTTTCTTCACTGCGGAACGTATGAGCTCAATACTGCAGAGGAAGAAGATGACTTGCTCAATCTCCCCCAAGTGTGATATCATTTCGGAGACTATGCAAACGCAGCGATATCTCACGACTTTGTTTTTTGCAAGGAAACCTTCTAGCAGCCAATTTAAGAGTCGTACTACGAACCGCGAGGCAATCGTGTCGTCCGCGTCATCCTCCAGTCGAGCAGATATTGAACTCATCGGGCCCTTGAGGACCTCCTCCTTCTCTGCAGCAGCTTCAGAAGAGTATTTTAGCAAATATGAAGGGGTTGGATACAGGACATGCACCTTTTTGGTTCATGAATTGAACGTACGATCCAATGAATCTAACAACCCGATCGGCCGTCGCAGGACCTTTCTTCACAACCAAAACTTGATTCACCATCCCAATGAATACATCACAGAACTTTCTCTCGCCAACTCGTCTCACGACTGCTCCGTTTTTCCCTGTCTGAATCACTGCTGCCGCCTGTTGGTGAAGCTTATAAAGCGCAACAGAGTTTTTTCTGTGGTTGGCGAGGGATAGCTGCGTCTGGTCAAATATCGTAGCGATTGACTCTGCCAGATTGTCGGGCAGCTCGATCTTTCGTGCGACCATGAGTGAGATGTATACAGATCGAGCCTCCGTCGAACGTCGGAACACGGACAAGGTTGATCGAATACCGTTGCCAATTATTTGTTCATATAGACGCGTTGTTGAAGGCGTGACCTCGGATCAAGTGTGGCTGTACATGGGCTCTAAAAATGCCGAATCCCCAGCTGGGGATGGCATGGTGTGAATTCATTATCTTTGATCATCTTATCGAGAGAGGATAACGCAGATACCGCACCTCCGGATTTTCTTGCAATACTTAAGTAATTGATTCCAATGAATATTTAACCCCTTATTACTCTTCAGATACCGCACCTCCGGATTTTCTTGCAATACTTAAGTAATTGATTCCAATGAATATTTAACCCCTTATTACTCTTGGCTTTGACACTGCAAATTATTTGGACACAGCAAGTTCCCTAATCTGTAGGTGAAGTACTCAACTCGCATCCAAATATATCTAACACATGCCAATCGCAGTACAGGAAAAAAGCCTGATGAATTCCAAAGCATCTTAACCAGACAATCAATACAAGTGGTACAACAAAGCAATTCGATTGGAGAAATGTGGAGTTACAACTACTAGTGTGGAGGGTATTAACTTAGGGTGGGTAAAGGAACATCTAATCTACTCTACGCGCCAATAGAGGTCAAAAGTGCGCGACGGCGAGACTAGCTGTAGATCCATGGATACAATAACGAGAACGACATGCAAAATACGAAAGTGTATAGAAATGAAGATTGAGAGTGGGGTGTACATGTGAGCAGTGGGTGGGAATGGGATAGGTGAAAGCGATCCGAACTCCAAACTGTAGTAAACGAGTCATCCATGAAAGATATCTTGAGATGTAGACATTACCAGCCACAGAATGCATGAGAGAGAGGGGGGGTTCAGAATCCTCCATATGATACATCGTCACGCGCGAAGAGGGGCGCTGTATCAGGAAGGAATACCTGGGTCAAGGGCAGAGGCCTGAAAAGGGAGGAAGTGATTGTCTTATGGGTATGAGTCCAGATTCCAATTCAATCGAACGTCCAGGGGACCTCCCACATCCATCGAGGTCATAAATACTCCTCAGAGCCTGCGCAGTACACATCTGCGTAACTGCATCCAACCCTTGTAGTTAATGTAGTCGTTTATCAGGGTTATTCTCCCATATTTAAGATGTCCGATTAATCTTCAGCAAAGTGATTCGTGCGCCAAGGGGGCAAGCCACGGGGTAAGCTATGGATCGACGAGAGGGACTTTGAGCGCACATGACGAGAGGCCTGACTGGCGGGTGATTGAGATCGCGCTCTTTTCATTGCGCGGGGGGTCATTACCGCCAACGGGGTCGACATAGATGATACAAGATTACTAGGTGAGGGAATACGCAAGCGAGCACTGCCGTCGACACTGAGAGTGACGTTGACATGATCATCACCAACGTCATCGCTATCCATATCCCTGAAATCCTCTTCATTGCCGTCTTCATCGCCGTCGATGGAAAACGACCTCAGCAACGCCCCCGTTCGCTCGAGAGCCTCCCTTTGCCGAGAGTCTTCGGGCAATGCGGTGTGGCTTGCCCGCGGGGCGTTGATCTCGGTGATGGGGTCGGAGAATGGACCGGTAATGGGGACGTCCTCAAGCCATGCCATGATCAATGCGTTGGGGTTGCTTGGTTCTGGATGCGCTACGAGAGTGCCCAAATTAAGTTCGTTGGCATCGTCCTCGTCAACGAAGTCAGCAAAACTTCCTGCACCAGTGCCCTCGGTGAAAGAGTCGAGATCCTTAATCACGGGAGCACCAGGAGTTTCCACGTTACGCCCGAACTCATATGTGCTGGAGCCACTATTTGGTTGGGTAAGTAAGGTGGCGTGGATAGAAGAGATGTAGATACATACGGAGATTGTATACGAGTGCTGTCGTGTTCTGGGCGGGGGGCAACTGGGGTCGCGAGCAGATCGTCCTCGGGGATAATTCTGTTGTGAGAAGAGAACATTCGTACAGTGGAAAAGCCTGAAGATAGTGATCCATACCGGTCGAATGCAACTTGAAGGAAATTGAAAGCGTCGGCGTCGTCTTCGTATGTAGTATGTCCGTGGTTCTGCATCTTAAACTGCCGGAAACGAGTTTCGGAGCGGATATTGGCTAGCGTGTTGGATGCCGCGAGAGTGTGAGCTAGGGTTGAACGCGACTGTCAGAAAGAAGACCTCGAGTCACAAGAAGCCGGCGGCGGTGGCCGGGACGTACGATGGGGTAAGCTGGGAAAGCTGTGCGTCGGAAGGACCAGGTCTTTATGTGGACATGTTCCTGGTTTCCACCGGAGTTTGGAATGAGATAGGTGAGGAAGACACAGCGGAAGATTCAAGAAGGATGAGGTCCAAAGGAGAGAGCAAATGCTGCTAAATATTTGCTTCGTCAGACGAACGGCAGCCCTGATGTACTTCGGCATGGCCCGTATGGCTATCTGATCACAAGACACTGGGTCGGGCGCTTAAGAAACGCTTGCTAAGGAGAGGATGACGTACGGCGCCGAATGCCTGACAACGAAAACGAGCATCTCTTCTTTCTCAGGCAGGCGAAGAACCAAAAAATCTTCCTTGAGATACCCAGAATCCGGGAAATTACTTGCTATGGAGAATTTTGATGGCGAAAGTGATGTGCCTTGACCAAGTGCGCAGCAATCCATGAGATAGGTACTACGTGGAGGTGCGTGGATGTACTCGGAGGTTGCGAGCGCTGATAGGTCCGCGGTGTTTCCGCAGCCAAGAAGTGGCGCGATGTATAATATTGAGAGTCGTAATCCCAGTAATGTCAGGTCAGCGAAGGCATATTTCAAGACGAAAATAATTATTTGGTAATGTCCTAGGACGGCGGAGACGAATGAATAGACGCTCGCTGATGATGGCATCTAGCGTCGTGGGGAAGCAATCGGTCTTCAAAACACGATTTGTAGTCTTCTTCAGGTCACCCGGCATCATGTGCGTAGCCACCGCTCGCAAGTGGCGGAAGACGCAATGCTTTGTTTTAAAAATGCGTACGAATATGAGTCCGCCCATGGTGAGAGAACTGCCTGTACAATACGAATCCGTAGCACTTGCAGTTTAATCATCGACCTGCCAAGGGCGTAGTGAAAAAAATCAGCTATATACTCATTGATTACGAGGCTTTTCATTTGTCGTGCGAGTCGTGGCAGAACACGTCGAGGTGAAAAGAATTGACTCTGACTCGCGGAAAGCGCCACCTGTTTGTTTGTTCGTTGTTTACTGGTACGTGGCCGCTTGTTGCCAACATTTATCTCGTAACTCTGTTTAGGCGGGACTGTCTGCGACACCTTCTCCGGCGAAACACTTTCTTCCACCATGCTGAATGTCGAAGACGTTGAGGAGCGCGACGGTGCGTATTTCCCTGAACAACCACAGATCTCCATCATTGAATAGTCAACAGGCGTCAGACTGTCCTGGAACGTCTGGCCGTCGTCTCGCATCGAGGCAACGAGGACGGTCGTGCCAATTTCTGCCCTTTACACGCCTTTAAAGCTTCGTGAAGATCTACCGCCCGTGTTGTACGAACCAGTCGCATGCAAACCGCCCTGTCGCGCGGTTCTCAACCCATACTGGTTGGTTGCACATCGTTGGGCAACATATTTGCATCTCACCGCTATATTGCAGCCAGATTGACATACGCGGAAAGCTGTGGATCTGTCCCTTCTGTCTCTCACGCAACTCGTTTCCTCCGCACTACAAGGACATCTCCAACACGAACCTCCCCGCCGAGCTCTTGCCAAAATATACCACCATCGAATACACGCTTTCCCGCCCAGCGCCAGTTCCCCCCATTTTCCTCTTTGTCGTTGATACATGCATGGACGAAGAAGATTTGAAGGCTCTGAGAGACGCTATCGTCGTCAGCTTGAGTCTGATCCCGCCTTACGCGCTTGTTGGTCTGATCACATACGGGACCATGGTAAGTGTCCGCGAAATTCATGCTGTATCAAAATCCAAACCGCGTACAGACTCAAGTCCACGAAATTGGCTACGCAGAGTGCAGCAAGTCGTACGTGTTCAGGGGAGGAAAAGAGTACTCGGCGAAGCAAATTCAGGACATGCTAGGACTTAGTTCGCAGGCTCGTGCTGCTCCCCGTCCTGGCCAGCCGATGCCTCAACAGGCTTTTGGCGCCGCACGTTTCCTTATGCCCGTTCAACAGTGCGAGTTCCAACTCACGGGTATACTCGAGTCTCTGGCACGCGACCCCTGGCCGGTAGAAAATGACAAGCGTCCCCTGCGATGCACTGGTGTCGCTTTAAGTGTCGCTGTTGGTTTGTTGGAGACTACATACCCCAATACCGGTGCCCGTATCATGCTCTTCGCTGGTGGACCGGCTACCGAGGGCCCCGGAATGGTCGTCAGCAACGAACTCAAGGAGCCTATCCGTTCGCATCATGACATCGACAGAGATAGCGTGAAGCACTTTAAGCGGGCTACCAAGGTACGTTCTGTGGTGTGAATCTGAGGACGGTAACCCAATTCTTGTAGTTCTACGAAGCCCTTGCCAAGCGCGTTTCCAACAATGGTCACGCCGTTGACTTGTTTGCTGGCTGCCTTGACCAAGTTGGCTTGCTAGAAATGAAGTCTCTCCCGAACTCTACCAATGGTGTAATTGTTCTGTCTGATTCTTTCGCTACCTCGATCTTCAAGCAAAGTTTCCTCCGTATATTCAACAAGGATGAGCAAGGCCATCTTCAAATGGGCTTTAATGCTACTTTCGACGTTCAAGTGTGTCGATTTGTCGTCGTGATTCTATTTATAACTGACGCTGCTTTAGACAACCAAAGAGCTCAAGGTGTCCGGCCTCATCGGTCATGCCATTTCGGCGGGCAAGAAATCTGCGTGTGTGGGTGAGACAGAAATTGGTATAGGCCAAACGTCTGCCTGGAAAATCAATGCTATCAGCCCTAGCACATCTACTGCCGTCTACTTTGAAGTTGTCACTCCTGCGGGCCAACCTCTCCAGCAGGGATCCCGCGGTCTCATCCAATTTGTCACCCATTATCAACACTCGTCCGGTCAGCAGAGGCTGCGTGTGACTACCATCGCCCGTAACTTTGCCGAGGCAGGCTCTCCAAGCATCGCCATCTCATTCGACCAAGAAACTGCTGCGGTCCTGATGGCCAGAATAGCAGTATTCAAAGCGGAGATCGACGATTCTCCCGATGTCCTCAGATGGCTTGACCGTATGCTTATTCGTCTATGCCAAAAGTTCGCCGACTACCGCAAGGAGGACCCTTTGTCTTTCCGTCTCACCGATAATTTCAGCATCTACCCACAATTCATGTTCCACCTGCGGAGAAGTCAATTTTTGCAGGTGTTTAACAACAGTCCCGACGAAAGCGCCTTCTACAGGCACATTCTGAATGCAGAAGATGTCAATAATTCATTGATCATGATTCAGCCTACGCTGATGTCGTATGCTATTGATACGCCCTCACAGCCTGTGCTTCTTGATAGTGTTTCCATCAAGCACGACGTCATCCTCCTCCTAGACACGTATTTCCACATCCTCATTTTCCATGGAGAGCTCATTGCACAATGGCGGAAGGCGGGATATCAGGATCAGGAGGGTTACGAGAATTTCAAGGAGCTGCTCGAAATACCCGTGGCCGATGCTCAGGTTGGTTTTCTCTGTGATATATAAGCAAACACAAAAGCTAACCATATGGTCTTGTAATACAGGATCTTCTCGTCGACCGATTCCCCATTCCGAGGTACATTGTATGTGACCAGGGTGGAAGCCAAGCTCGTTTCTTGCTGTCCAAGCTTAACCCGTCCACAACGCACATGTCTGCGACTATGTATGGTACCACAGGCGGCCCTGGGGCTGGCCAGCCAATCTTTACAGACGACGTCAGTTTGCAGGTCTTTATGGAGCACTTGAAACGTTTGGTAAGCATTGTCATTTTAAGTTTGAAGTCATGGCTCATGTTTTTTTCTTCACTATTCAGGCCGTGGGTGCTCAAACAAATTAATATGTATCATTTTCACTGTTTCGGCTCTGGCACTACATACACCACCTGTCTGTTCCTGCATTTGTTCCTAGACCTCGTTCTGTTGTTTTCTACCACTCTTTGGTGTTTTATGTAGTACACAAAAATATTCAGGGTGTGTTTTCAAAATATCAGGGTCATCATGTCAATGACGCACGAGCCGGGGATAAGAGAAGCAATCATCGTTGACAACTTAATAATATTGATAACTAGGTTGTCAATGCACCAGAAAGGTTGTCAAAGTCAAAAACGAGACATCAAGGATCAAGCCATGAAATTGCAGAAATTCTGCAAAGGATGTAAAGATTCGCACTAGGTAGTCTCCGTCGCGAAATTGGCAAACAACGCCAAATCTGGGGCCTCCTGTATTCCTCATGTTCGCAGTCTGAGCCTCGTCTTACCTTGACCACAGCAATGCCGTCGCATAGAACAGCGGACGCAGCACAGATTGCGCCGTACCTCACCCACGCTGTCAGTCATCATGGGCAGATCACCCTGGTACCCGCTGATAACAACGGTCGAGTCCGTCAAGCCAATGTCAAGGGAAACAGGAGCCGTCCGAGGCAAGAAAGGAATACGAGGACAGAGGAAGAACTAAGGTTTAATGTGGGCCCTCGGACCCTGCGCAATATCGTTGGAAATCGAGCAGCGCGACGCGTGGGACGACAAGACCGAGGCCTCGGTGAGAGCAATGAATGTATGTTCCTCAACTTGTTCTATTAATTAATGTACAACTAAGAGTTTCATGGCAAAAGCATATCCTGACTACCCTCCTCCTTCCTTTCTTGAAGCAACATCGGTGCCGGCCTCACTTGATAACGCCACATTTGTGCCCCTTTCGCAGCCGGCATCACACCTTGCTCCAGCCGAGCCGACCTCTGCGTTGCCTGTGACGTCTCCTTCACAAACGCATATGTCTCCCGCGTCTTTGACACCATCGTCTGGAAACGAGGTCGATTCAGATACGTCTTCTCTCGAGATTATAGATATGGATTCGCTGCCGGTTGAACGACAAATTCCATCGGGCCCCAAGCTTGAAGAAAACATCAGGCGCGATTGGTTAAATCGGCGCGGTATAGAATTTCCCCCTCCACCAGAGAATCAAACGCGAAGTCTGTCCAAAATCCGTAGCAGAGCTATATTGGACTCAGACTCTGAAGATGGCACGGAGGAGATTCCTTATGCACTTCGTCAGACGAATTTAAAGAGTAAACACTTGTCTTCGCTGCGCACTCTTTTCCCTTATCGTGCGATGACGATCGATCAACCGTTGTCGGCATCGCCGAATTCTTCTCCGTACTCTTCTCGTTCCTCTCTGTCTTTTCTCAGTGCAACCTCTCTCAAGATGTCGATGTCAACGACATCCATCTCCTCTGTAAAAGGCGAGAGCTTTTTCTCCCGCAAATTCTTGAGCTTCAAAGGAAAAGAACATGCCAAGGAGTCTCTCGATGCTTGGGAAGTCGTTGAAAAGCAGTCAGATTCCAGTATTGCTGCAGACAATTCTTCGTCGCCCACACGCAGCCAGAGTTTCACATATGGGATGCCAGTTCCTACCCAGGTAGTAAAGGAAGAAGCACCTTTGGTATCTCCAACTTCGACTGTAACTACCAGTGCTACTGCACCCCATCCGTTGTCCCTAAGAGACCGCAAGCCGCCTCCAGTACCATTTGTCACTCGACCAAAGAAGAAAGCACGCTCACCTCCTCCGAAGCCTGCACCGGTGGTTTCTGTCCCGCAGGGTCCTATACTGGTATCTGTGCGCACAAGAATACCTCCTCCACTCCCGAGAAAGCCACTCCACCTGAACTCATCTCCACTTGTACATGATTCTTGGTGCCCCACAAGTGTTGAGGTGGATACTGAATCTAATGCCGTCCTCCAGCAAGCGATAGGAACGCCGCTTCCCGTCTCCCCCATTGAAGGCGGTTCTCCCACGACCCCCGTCTTACCGAGCCCGGCGGACTCTGTATCCGTGCCATCGCCAACTTCTCCTACAGTACTTGATCACCAATTCCCTGTGCAGGAGAATGATATCATCGGTCAAGATATGCCTTCTGACTTCCGTCTCTCCCCGAGAACTGTGTCGTCGAGACCATCGAAAAGCATGTCGGCGTTGGTACGTGCACCTACACTCACATCTTCTACAGAACGTAATCATCAGACCTTAACATGCGAGAGCAATAGTGTGTCAAGCCCTGCAGGCGACCTTTCACCGGTCCCACGTCGTCACTATCCTGGGAGACCCCTTCCCCAGCCCCCGGGCGCTACACGTATGCCGCAAGATTCCGCATCTGGTGCTACTACTACTCACAATCAGGCTCACTGTCAACAAACCTCTCACTGCCCAGAGGGCCTCCTCATTGATCTTAATGATGATTCTTCGTTCGCAGGGTTATCAAGCAGCAGTCCTTCCACGCCTCTCATCAACAGTGGCAGGAATAACCTTTCTACGCCAGCATCCGCAATTTCGAGCTCTTCTTCTGTCGATCTTCTTGGCTCAATCGCGGATGTCGAGGCGTTAGTGATCGATGAGCACGCTCGGCAACTAGATCCAAATCTCGCCCTTCCGGCTCGAAGCAATTCTCAGTCCAGCCAGCTTCCAGAGATAACCGATCTTGATGTGCTCGTTTCCCAAGTAAGTGAAGAGGAAAACCGAGACGGCTCAGATTATGACGTAAGTACGACTTTTTTTTGCCCAGATGATGTCTTCGTCATTGATGAATAACATCAGGCACTTCTTGTGCTCTCAGAATTCATCGGCCCAGCCAGTCCGCAGCAAAGGAGTACACATTTGGTCTCAGCACCCGGTATACCTCCGCGTGGGGCTCAATTCACAGCGGATCCTCAGCACGCGAATGTACCACTCCCGGGGAGTGTGCGACTCGAGCGTAGACGCATTATGAAGGATGGGCGCGTCAAGCTGAAGCTTGAATTGCTTGACACTGCTGTAGACAAATGTGGGATCTGCTTGACGCAGTTTCGCAGCGGCGATGCCGCGCAAATCGGCTCTGCGTGCAGGCACGCATTCCATGAAAAATGTCTTGGGCGGTGGCTCGTTCGGAACCAGACATGTCCCATGTGCAGAGTTTCTCTCGTACAGGAGTGAGTAGTCATATTGTAGCATTTAGTCTTTGGATATCTTCTTTTTCTTCTCCCCTCTCTCGTGCTATGTCATCCTGTACTCTACTCTTCTCCTTTCTCGTTGCATCACCACGGACATGTAGCATAGATACACGTACTCTGACCTTACGGACGATAACATCATGTGAACATCTAGTAGATTCAGATTTTACTTTTGCTGTTTCAATAGCATTTGGACCTGGATAGCATGAATTTAGTTTTTCCACAGCCAAATGCTGCTGGCTTGCAAGCAATATTCAAACTTTCCACATCCTTGGTCTCTCCGTTATCGACTTTGTAGCATCTCCGTTAGCTGCGACGTGTTACCATTCCTCGACTGAAATCAAAATTTTGAGAACGAGAGAGCGCAAATCTCAACTCGAAGAGGAATGCCGGAAGAGCTGATTTAAAGTCCTGCGTTTGGAGTCCGAAGCAGCATTTTCACGAATGATGTGACAAGGGACTGATGAAAATACGGCAATTATCACTGTTGCCGTCAGAAAACTAGATTAGGCAGAAGCGGAAGACTGGTGGGAGTAACATCAAGACGACGTGGGTTGTTCGGAGGGTCCATGAAGAAGTCTTCAGTTTGTGGCTAAGAGACTCCATATAGCAAAAGAAGGCGGCGAAATGGAATGATGTATCAATGGAGAAGAGACCTGATGCGGCCGCTGACGACTAATCCATTTCATAAGCATCGCATCTGACCGCAAACAACCATGCTGCTCGATCCTGTTCACGGTGGCAAACCAGACTGTTTGAAGTACCCAGACACTGGCCAGATGCACAACCCCCACCGACACCGACACCTCCGCCACCAATCTTTCTGATCTTTCCAGCATCTCCAAATTCTATATTGGACGGATCAGGTACACACAAAGTGTGATTCATTCCACTAGGGCCAGGACTTGGTAAGCAAGGTAGAAGGTGCGGTAGAGTAGAGGCGGATGATGCATATTGAAAGACGCGGATGCGTTGAGCTTCGCTTAGGTTTGGGGCGAAGAGTGAGAGAATGTAGTGTATAACTTCTGTCGGCAATTTGGCAAGTGGAGATGCGGATGACGAAGAAGAGGGGGGATTCGACCGACTTGAAGTGACAGGAAAGCAGAAGCATGTATCATCGCAAGGTGAACTGTTTGTGGAAAGGTCTTTCTTTGATTTTGTCTTTCCAGAATGCAAGAGGAGCAGTCGAGAGTAACGGAGGAGTCGGAGAGCATCGAGTTGAGTTTTCTCGTTGAGATGTTTGTTATGGGCAACTAAAATCTTGAGAAGGTTTTGAGTTTTCAGCAGATCAGCTCCTGTCGGTCTATCATTTTCACTGCTAATGTCATTATGATTTGCAAAAATGCTAAGTTTTGTCAGTCGGTGGTTAGAACTGTGGCGCAGAGCATGATGTATATTTTGCAGACCGGTGTTTCCAAGATAGTTGCAGTTGCCAGAGAAGGTACTGAGGTAACAACGATCTGACGAGAGATAGTCGGAGATATGGGCAACAGAAGCTTCGGTGATGCCTGTAGCTGTGAGATTGAGATCGCGCAGGAAGCACGACTTCAGGGACGGTAAAAAGGATGATATGAAGGTATCAGAAAGGCCATTATTGGACGCCAGGCTCAATACTTCGAGGCGTGAAGAGTTGATAGATTTGACAAAAGTAGATGTTACGACTTCATCTCCGATGAAATTATTCTGTAGCTGGGTGAGATCACCATGTAAGAGATAAGATAGGAGAAGTGCATACGTTCGGCAAGTGCAAGCATCGCAGGTATAGATTGTCTTCGAGATAATTGGAGATAGCCAGGAGACTCTCATTTCCGAGCTTGTTGGACCCGATCTGTATTTCACATATGGGATAACGTCGTCCCTTGGCCGAACTCAAGAAATTGAAGAGCAGAACACATCCGTCATCCCCAAGCTCATTGTGGGAGAGTATTAAAGTAGATACGATGCGGCGGTGCTCAAATAAGTCGATGATTCTCTGGGCACCTGGAGCAATCTGTTAGGTGTCATTTGAAGTAAAAATCCACGAGACTCACCCTCCCGAGAATGAAGACCGGATTCTTTGCACTCTATTCTACTTCGACTGCTTAGTGGCACTTGATGACTGCTAGGACGCACCCTAGAAACGATACGTGATGCCATATTCTAGCATGTAAAGAACCCGAAGTTACGTCAGCCTGGCAGTTTGGACCGGGGAAATGATCCGACATGCCGATGAACCCAAGGTTGATTTCCTCATTTTTGTTTAGAGAACAGATAAAACCCAAGCTGTCGACGCTCTGATGCCTCGTCACCCTCTTGATACCTAGAAAGTTTGGGCCTGCCCTGCTACCTACTCTGACATGAGAAGACCATTCTTTCCGGCTGATTTTGTACGGAGCGAGACGAGGTTTCTGGCTTTCACTATGTTTGACTTCCTTGAGGTCCCCGGATGAACGGAAATATGAAAATATAAATAGGCCCGGGCGTTTGTTTCACCTGTATGAATTCGCTTCGCTGTTGATGTATGACCTTTCACATAGCTTCCTCAAACCAAACCTTTATGACTTATGAGGCTTCATCGAAGTAATCCATGTATCCTGGGAAAACTTCTATGACTACAAGCACCGGTCCGTCATGCACCTCGTGATAACTATGTCTCGTGAGATGCTTAGCCGTCTTTGACTATAACAGGGCCGCCCTTACCGTCCTGTTGTTCCGAAGTCATTTCATGGGCGACATCGGAAAATGGTTATCCGTGTCATCTGTCCTATCGTGTTGATTGTTGGATTCTCTAACACTATCTGCCGCTGTGCTATAAGTTCCTTCGTCGAATATCAATTCTCCGCATTTCACTATGCGCTTCACGCAATTCTGTATCATCTCTTTGCTGACGGTTCTCTCGCCTGTACAAGCTCTTACGTACCATGGAGCTGACTTTTCTTCCCTCGTGAACCTTGAAAACTCGGGTATTAACTATAAGGATTCTGGGGTGAACACCAAGTTTGAGACAATCCTCAAGAACCATGGAGCAAACCTTGCACGAATTCGTATATGGACAAGCACAAGCAACTCTCAATATAGCTTGAACTATGGTCTTGCCCTCGCAAAGCGCTGTGTTGCTGCTGGGATGACTCTGCTCATTGATCTACATTATAGTGACACTTGTGAGTGTGTTAACTCTCGTGGTTGTCTTCGACCTCATATTCTCTCAGGGGCTGATCCAGGCCATCAAGCTATTCCGTCTGGCTGGCCAACAACTCTGTCGGGGCTAAACACGCAGATTTACACGTATTCCTTCCATTGCCTTCTCTATCTCAATCGTCCTCAATCTTCGATCCAGATATACAAATAGTCTCGTAAAGGCTTTCGCTGCCCAGGGAACGCCCATTGAGTACATCCAGGTCATTAGTTATATTTTATCTCATCCCATCCCCCTTGAAATACGTCAGTAGATTGGAAATGAAATCAACGACGGAATGTTGTGGCCTGTTGGTCGTATTTCTGTAAATGGATATTCGCCTCTCTCTCAACTGCTCCACTCCGCGGCAAACGGCGTACGCGATGCCTCCTCCACGACCAAGATCATGGTACACCTTGCTAATGGCTGGGACGCGAGTGCGATCTCCTCTTTCTACAATCAGATTTTTATCCCAGGCGAATTCGCTACTGGTGACTTTGATATCCTTGGATTCTCATTCTATCCATTTTACGGGACTGGCGCAACATATAATGCCCTTCAGTCAAGCTTGCAGGCCATCGTTACAAAGTTTGAGAAGGTACTTTCA
Source organism: Macrolepiota albuminosa (assembly GCA_027475525.1). Lineage (NCBI taxonomy): Eukaryota > Fungi > Basidiomycota > Agaricomycetes > Agaricales > Agaricaceae > Macrolepiota > Macrolepiota albuminosa. The sequence continues at coordinate 52,339 of JAMWFC010000008.1, read as the reverse complement.
ATGTTGTCTACCTGTGGCTGGATCTTAACGGAAGCAAAGGACGTAATGGTTGTGGAAACAGATTGGCCTGCTGCCTGCTCTGGGGTGGCTCTGAGCGACACCGCAATTTCCGTCTCTCCTCAAGGTCAATCCACTTGGGTTTCAGGTATCCGAACTGTTTTACAAGCACTAAGCGGCGGTCATGGTGTCGGTATTGTCTACTGGGAGCCTGGGTGGGTGGGAAATGCAGGCTTGGGTTCGAGCTGCGCGGTACGAAATTCTGAATTTCCTAATCATAGTATGATGTCTGATGCTAGGATGTCATTCTCCCCAGGATGCTTTGTTGGTAGATAATTCGGGTAACACGCGTACCAGTATAGGAATGTTCTCCAGTAGCATGTAAAATCTTCATTTGGATTTCTCCCGTGCTCGTGTCACATGAACGAATTTTTCTCAAACTTTGCAAATAACAGTATGCGTTAGTCACCAGTTCTGGTTTGCTCGTCTTCTTGTCCTGAACTGTTATCTAAAGCCTACTTGATTGTACCATCGCGCTTCAGATACAAAGTCATTCCCAGATTATGGTTTCCAAGAGGCTCTCATCGAGAAATTTAGAAATGCCGCTGGTGTAACTACGGAAATGTACTATTGACTGTCGAAGAGCGCAGGAAGATGACGTTTGTATGACGTCACTCTCTTCGACTCTTCGCTTTCTCTCAAGTACTTTCATTACCACGAACATGTCAACAGAATTTCAGAAACGCATCAACCTGCGAGGGAGGCCTATGGTCAGTTTGACGACAACTGCTACAACTTAAAGACTAACGCTCCGAGCGTTCTTCAACAAGGCCATCGCGTGTGTGGCCGCTATCACAACATCTCTAGGAGCCATGTACCTCATGGGAAGAGACACAAAGAAAATCGAAGGCAACGATTCTCCATATAGTGAGCTTTGTTGTCATTCAAACACCCAAGCTTTTCGCACTCTTATTGATAATCTTAGGAGTCCACGCTGGTCCAGGGATCTCAGATGCGAGCATGACTTCGTCAGATGTTAGTGCAGCTGTATCAGTGCCTAAACCAGGGAAAGAGAGGTTGCATCACCAGCCTGAACCTAGCTCACGTTGACAAAGCTCACGATGACAAGTGTACTACAATGGGTCGCCTGTAACTTGTTACATTTAACTTCTGTTCCTTATATTGAGAACTAAGAGTGTTTGATTCCGAGTTATACTATAGAACAAGACATAGGAAAGTGCGAATGAAGCAATAAAAACGTCTCACAGAGGAATGGGATAGGTATGCAGACAATCATTTCCAGAATAAGCGTTTAGATGCGCTTGGGGTGGGCGTATTCAAGGCAATGAAAGTCGGAATAATGATAGGACAACCTGGCGACTGGGCTTCTCTGCATTGCATGCTACAATTTTCACATAATCACGAGGTCAACATTGGCATCCCCGGGGATCTAGGTCAGAGCCGGAGGAGGACTCTCAAAGTCACATACTACAGTTTTCGCATCGTTCGAGAGTTTGTCAATGAAAAGCGACTTGGGATGAAAGGCGGAAACTAATGGCTGGACTTTACATACTACAGGTTTCGCATGTTGAAAGCCAGCATCTGTGACATTTCTAAAGACCGCGGAGGTGGTCGCCAAGTAATGATTTATGCTCAAGTACCATGCCGTTGAAGGAAGATGGGGCGAGCATCTTCATACTCCACATTCTGACCGATCAAACGAACGTTGAGCGGTTGACGTCAAAGAGCCAAGAAATAAGGACATTCAAGCTGAACACGATGGCCGATGTAGTGATGTACTGCCCTACCCATGGCAGTGGCAAGCTCCTTAAGGGGTCGGAAGCAGGATGTATCCCCTGACTGATGGTAAATGCGTTGGAATGGACTGTCATCCTGATGAATGGCGACTCCAGAAAGGGGACAAGCAGGTTCGGGAGGGGGATAGAACCCACACCCGTCCATCTGCTCCTGCTCGAAATGATCTTCAGTTTCAACATTTTCATCTGTTTGTATCCACCGCTGGTTTACAGCTTCGTCGACTTGATCATCCATTTGCTCCCCCTCATCTCCAATTTCATCTACTTCGTCGGTTTTTGATCCAAGGAGACCGCTGATAGGCCATGGGAAGGGGATATACTGAACAACCTCGTCAGAGTAATCATAAGACGAAGGCATGACTGTCGGGAAATTATCGTAGACGACGGCTGCTGCCGCAGGACTCTCTGGGGATGATAATGCAGAACTGTCTTGGACCCAATCAAGTTGAGGATCGAGGTCGATAGAGCTCAGCTCCACGGGTGGAGGGGCCAACCGCTGACGAAGGGGACATAGGCCAGGGTTCTCGAGGTCGATAGCTTCATATGCAATTTGCTCGCGAGATGTAGCTGCTACTATTTTGGCATCCGGTGCATTTGGTTCAAGAGAGAATGGAGGAATAACTGCACCATTCCAAGCCTACGGAACGACATGAGGAACAGAAACGCTGGAAAAGAATTGAGAACTCACGTCTGGAGTATAAGTGGGGGGGTAGATACTTGAAGTAGAGATTTGAAATCCTTCTACGCCGTGGCAGCCGCCGAAAGGATTATATGAATCCATCTCCACATCGTTGCTAGCACGGTAAGTGGATAAGGAGCTGCTACTATTTGAATCGATGAGATTTCCGCTTGAAGTAGAGGGCCATGTATCAATATTGATATGACCATTTTCACTGAAGTCGAAATTTGATGAATGAGAAACGCGAGTTCCGTCGTGGTTGTTCCAGCTAGCATTGACATTCATTTCGTAGGAGGAAGAATGCACTTTGTTGGAGTTGTTGCTGAACGAGGGGCTCGACCAGGAAGACCTTTCAGACGAGCTAGAAACATCATCAGACCTTTCATTTAAGCCATTTGGTGATTGATTCAAGACTGATGCGCTGAAGTTGTGACTTCTACTACTGCCGTTCCACGTATTGTAGTCCGGGAAGGAGACGTCCGTGTGAAAAGCAGAAGAGGCATTCGGACCAAAAGCAGAGACTGTGAGGACAGGGAAGGCATGGGTAGAAGTCCCATTAGTAAGGGCCGAAGTTCTTCTGATAGAGGCAGAGTCAGCAGCCAGATGCAAAGCCATTTCATGCGCCATTGAAGTATTAGAAGGGGCTGCTGCGAAAACCGGTGATGAAGAAATAGTGGGTCTGGTTGGCGCTAGTGCAGATATCGTAGGTCCTGAAGCATGATTTCTGTAATTTGAAGAGAGAATATACATTTCTACTCTTTTGGAGAGAACCAGAAGAACGTACGGACTGGCCCCAACAACAGATTCCACATCACAACCTTGGGCTGCAGCTACTTCGAGGATAGATGCCACAAGTCTGTCTCGTGCGGCAGAGTCCAGCTTCGATCGCTTCAGTGTCCCGCTTTGATTCGTGATGTCCCCAATCGAATTTGAAGATTCATTATTGTCCTCAGGCTCAGTATCATCCCCCGTATCCGCGATAGAAGAAAATCTAGAGCTGAAGCAAGAAAAGATTGTGAAGACCGATAAATTAAAGCGAAGTGTATGTTCAACAAAGCAAACGAACGTTTCGTTATATAAGTGTGTCGTCTCCGGCTGAGAGGTATATCCTTGATCGTTACTCAAATTTATCGCATTTTGATGAAAAGTAAAGCCTTGGTTTCCTTGAGTTGACAGTCCAATACTATCAGCTTTTGTGCTCTGAGTCCTGGCGGACTGAATTGAATTGCTCAGCGAAGCAGGCTTGAGTGGTTGGCTACCAATCATCTTCGACTTTGCGGAAGGTTTATGTGACCTGAGTCCATGTGCCATGGTCCGCGGGAGAGTTTCAAGAAGTATGAGGGGAAGCAAAGACAAAAGTTAACCTGAGGTTGAGAAGAGTGAGTAGATTGGCCTACGTTGTTGTACTTATATGTCATGGTCAGACGTTAAAGCGGTCCAATATGGTATCTCCACCGCTTTGAATTTGCCATGGCCTGCGTGTCTGTTTAGGAGGTAATGGCGCGATGGAGACCATAAATAAATCTCCACTCTACTGCTTTGGCCTAATGTCCCATCATGATTAGATGGCCCAAGGCCAATGAAGATAGAATTCAGGCTCGAAAAAACCGAGCTGTCACTGATTCTGAGGATCTTGATGGTGCATAGGCTTCATGTGAACCAGACAGTGCATTGAAAAGTACAGCAACTATCCTGTCAAGCGTCCCTTCGGCTATGAGCTGGCATCGTCCTTGGGACTCCTCAACTGAAAAGAGAAAGAAATTATGTGAGCATTGTACTCGGAAAGGAGACAGAAGTCTCTTGATGACTGCTATCAATGCTGGATGCCAGGCGGGCTGGTCTCCGATAGTGATGTACTTTGGCTCGTAAAATGTTCATAGAAGACACGTTATGCAAACAGTCGAAGGATTTCCTGACCGCTTCGGTCGCCACTCTTCCGCATCATGTATTAGGCCCTGACTCGTATAGACAGTAAGTTTCAGGAAGGTTGAGGGGACTCAAACAAAAAGAGCTCGAAAGAAGAGTATGGGGAGGAGCCTGAAAATGAATCGCGAAATGAGGCGGACTTCTAAAATTACCCACTCTTCTCATCAAACAATGGAGCAAAGCTAAGTGACTGCACGATCTAACACTTCCATGGAATCTGTGACCCGAGATGTAATTTTCACTCCAATAAAACTTCCATGTGGCCGTACTGTTAGCAACCGACTTGTCAAAGTGAGCTACTGCAGTCTCAATCTTAATCTAGAATCCAATCTCGAAAGCTTAGGTTGCGATGTACGAACACCTGGCTGACTTTCTTGGAGGGCCACCTAATAAATATCATCATGCGCTATACTCAAACTGGGCTGCTTTTGGCTGGGGCATGATTATCACAGGAAATGTCCAGGTTTCCGACAGGCATCTATCACTGGGACGCGACATGATCCTTCCAAAAGACCTCTCGGAAAAAAGTCTGCAACCGTACAAGCATTTGGCTATGTCCATGAGAGGGTTAGGAAATCCAAGAACACTCGCTCTCATGCAGTTGTCTCATGCTGGCCGCCAGTCATTAAATATAATTGGTGGACGTCTTCCGTTTCAGTCACCCTTGGCTCCAAGTCCGATAAGAGTCGCGCCAAAGGGCTCAGGGTGGACGTCAAATGCTATTCATGCTTTCGCATTCCAACAGCCGACCGCAATGTCAGTGGAAGATATCAATGATGTGGTCGAAGCTTTCATCAAAGGTGCTAGGGTTGCATTTGAGTCAGGTTTTGACGGTATTCAACTGCATGCTGCGCATGGCTGTCAGTTTTTTGCCTTCTTATTCAATTACATTTTGGTTGAAAGAAAAGTCCTTGCATAGATCTTCTTGCCCAGTTCATTTCGACCAAGGTATAGGCGCTGTACTCCAAGATATCATGGTATATTAACGAACCTCTTTAGTCTAACACGCGTGAAGATATTTATTCTTCTCACCCAAACAATGCTCTTCGACTCTTGCACCGTATCGTTTCTGCCATTCGATCTTCTACTTCAGAAGATTTTGTCATTGGAATCAAGTTGAACGCCGCTGATTACGCATCGCATAGCCCTGATGATCCCAACGCTTACGGTCGCATTTTAGATCACTTCAAATCTATCGCACAATGGGGATTAGTTGACTTCATCGAAGTAAGTGGTGGAGACTACGAGAAACCTGGTAATTATTGTTCGTGTCGCTTTATCACTTGGTTCTAATGAACCATATCCTCTTAAACCCAGACTTTATGGCAAAGTCAAGGTCATGTCGCCAAGGTCTTTTTTCTGACTTTTCCAGGGCTGTTATGCGTGTCCTCGAATCGCTGTCTCTTGGAATTTCTTCCCCCCTAATCCTTCTAACGGGAGGCCTCCGAGATCCAGAACTCCTTCACATCCCCATCGTGTCAAAGCACTCTCATCTGTTGGGTATTGGAAGGGGCTCTGTACATAACCCTGATCTTCCATACCTCCTAAAGCAGGAACCTAACGGCACCTCAGACTTCCCAAAGATCTGCTTGTCTTCACAATCCTCTGTTGAGCCGTATTCGAATGCATGGCCTCGACTGCGAAGCTATCTGCCTACAATACCACTCATAGGTGCCGGCATCGATATGGCATGGTATGTTGTAGCGATGAGACGACTGGCAACCGTACGTCTAGGTGTCAGACAATCCCAAAGAGCTTTGTTCCAGCATAATCATACCCTGAGCCCAGTGGGTGCCGTCTTTTGTATGTGGATCTGGATAGACAATATCTACGGGCCAACTTTTTACATGGTTCTTTCAGTCGTGATTGTCTCAGTATTTCTTTTAATATTATGAGGTTTGTGTCCAAAGTGGCTTTACGGTGAGAGATGAAACAAGACATTCTCAGCTTTGTCGGCACGAATGAGAGTATTGAGACATAGGCGTCTCAACATCAGAATAATTCTTGAGACCGGACGTAGGATGTTATAGGAAGAAATGTCATGGAAGTAGCCTGTCCTCTGTTGTCCTCAAATGGCTTCCTGCCGTTTGATAAATTCCACCGACACGGTATCATCTTTTGAGCTACTTACATATCCAGTGCCAACGCCTGCTTGCTGTACGCAGGGTAATGAATTCGGGGACGTAGTGCGTCCAACAGCACCTACATACGACCCAGTGGTAGATTGCATGTCTTTCCTATTGCTGTTATTACAACCATCCGAACAATACTGTATAATACACTTTCCTAATTATATTTACTTCCGTCATATACACACCGATCCGTCGTCAGTCTTCTTCGGTCTTTCTTTTTCCCTCTCTGTTCTCGTACCAACTCCTTAGCTTGCTCGCAGAAATATATCGACGTTGGTTGTTCTTTCTCTCAATTGAGGACAAGGTCCTACACTTGTGTTTCGTCTGTCTAGCGACTTGGCATGGCTGAACAGTTCTTCATACCCAATTCCAATCAAATAGCCATAGACTGAGTTCAGTTACAGGTGGTTACTGGTGTCAACCTCTGCCTCTGTAAGAGTCGCTTGATATCATATTCTTAATGGAGCTTACACTACCATAAGTGCCCACGAGGAACTGCTGATATCATTGTGAAATACGCTTCGAAATACTGTGAGTGGGATATTCTCAAGGCTGATTCTCCAATTTCTGTAGCACTAAGTAAGTTTCTAGTCCTCAGTCTCAAGAAAGAAACTCTGTTCCACCTGTAGCACTAAGTAAGTTTCTAGTCTACAGGATAGGGTAAGTAAAGAGATTATCGAGTAATAACGTACCCTCAGTCTCAAGAAAGAAACTGAGGGGCCGGGAATGTAAACACACGCCACATAGGTAGTCGGTGACTGAGGGAACTGTATAGTACGATCGGGCTCGATCGTACCAGAGAAGTAAAATAAGGAAAATAAAATAAAGAAATAAGAAAAAAAATGAAAAGACCATTTAGTAACCGGGGGGCGGTAATTTAGCCGGAAGTAAGAGATGCGCCGCCGCCACAGCAAGAGTCTATTCCAACAATTTCTACTCTATTGGGTTCCAAAATCCAAACAGTACTGTATATCGTTCATCAAATTCGGATCAAAGTAAGACGTTGATAGATATAATGAGAGATGTACATCATGACCATGTTAACTTGGGACCATTGATCAGCCCATCAAGTAGTACTACTTATAACCAAGTTTGGTGCAAGTTGGAGAATCTGACTGATTTGCTGTCCATCATCTTATTTTCAGGACCGACTTTCATGACATCATTTTTATCATTTAGCCTCTGGATCGCTAGATCTGCCCCGAAGTTTTTGAGGACGAAGTAGGACTTCAAGCTTCAGATCTCAGAAGTAGACAATATATCAAATCTCATTCTGCGAATTTCCAAGATACAGGTTTCTATTGTGCACGGCTAACATCGCTTTCTCCGACAAGACTACCCGTCCTCACTTCAGCAAGTTACATCTTAACGCCATGACGCCTCCCCTTGAAGCCCCATCCAATCTGATTTGCAATTTTTACATCTACCCCAAGGTCTTCTGCGAATGCCCACACCGTTCCAGGATTCCTGATGAAGTTGCGACCCACGAAAATTGCATCGGCTTGACCCTTGTCTAGCACGCCCTGCGCAATGTGGCCATCCGTTATCATGCCGACACATCCGACAACGAGCTTTGAGGAGGCATCTAAAGCTTTCTTCACATCGTGCGCAAAAGGCGCCTGGTACGCGGGCCCATCCTTCACCTTCTGATCTGGATGACTGCCACCGCTGGAGACGTCAAGGAAGTCGACGCCGTGCGCATTAAGGATGGGTGCGAGCTTGGCTGTGTCTTCAGATCGCCAGGAAGGCTCATCAGGCATGACTTCCTCCAACCAATCGGTGGCAGAGATTCTGGCACATCGGAGGTCAGAATCGTTTTTTCATACCTGAAGAATTATAACCTACCGGAGGAAGAGAGGCATACTTTCTGGGATGACTGCACGGACGGCATCGACAATCTCGAGTGTCAGACGAATGCGATTCTCAAAGCTTCCTCCATACTCATCATTTCGATTGTTGCTAATCGGACTCAAGAATGATTGTAGCAGGTACCCGTGTGCATTATGAATCTCAATGATGTCAAAGCCTGCCTTTAACGCTCTCTTCGTAGCCGCAACGTACGCGTCGACTATGCTTGCGATGCCTTCCTTCGTGAGCGCCTTTGGCTTTGGATACAGATCGTTGTACGGAATCGTAGATGGGCCCCACACATTGTCAGGCCACCCGCCAACCTCAGCAGATGCAGTTGGATTGCCTTTCAACCACGGAGCAGTCGTAGAAGCCTTGCGGCCAGCGTGTGCAAGCTGAATACCAATTTTCTGGCCCTGAGAGTGGGCAAACTCGACAATCTCGGCAAGTGGCGGGATTTGTTCGTCAGACCATAAGCCTGAATCCTCTGGAGTGATACGGCCCTCGGGTGTCACTGCAGTTGCCTCGACCATAGTCAGCCCAGGCCCACGAGTATATATTCCTCCTACTGATGATGCCGTGAGCCTGTCATTGTTAGGAGTACAAAAAGGGGTATGAAGAACGTACAGTGAGCCTTGTGCCAAGGTGTGAGCTTCCCAATCTCGGCGGAATATTGGCACAAGGGCGAAAGCTTGACAAAATTAGGGAAAGGTAAGGAATAAAGAAGAAATGCTGCACATACGAATATTCTGTTCTGAAATTCAACTCCACGGATCCTCAGAGGCTGAAAGAGCTTCGGAATGGGTTTACCCCCTGGCTGGGGGTTCAGCGCCGTCCCTGAAGGTGGATCCTGAGCGGGAGTAAAATACGAAATTCCTTTTGCGGGAAGGTTGAGATTATCGGGGTACATCGCGGCGGGAATGAAAGAAAGGCTTTGTAAAGGACACTGCTCACCGAATATCTTTATAATCTTGGGAAAGGACGCGTCACGAGTGTAACAAAACAGCTCAAGTTATTTTTAGGGAATGTTCCGAACTAAATAGCATGGGTTACGGAGAACATCTTTGAATGCCAGAGTGTGTGCGGGAATCGGCGATTGATCGGACTTACAAAAGGGGACCAACTTGAGAGCTTTTGGCGCTTCAGTCATTCCTGCCCTCACACTGCTTACGCACCAATATTTCAAATTGCTTTCGTTCCATGGTTGTTCAACCAGCGCATTGTTTTTCCGGCCGAAGTACGGCGATCACAGCACTTCTGATCTCATCGCTACAGATTTTTTCCGTTTCTTTGTGCCCGTCAGTGCCGTCACGCTCACTACCACCACGCTCTTTTGAATTCTGATCTTGCGGCATCGTTCCCACTCACGGTCTTTACATCTACTACAGATACCTCAGTAATGATGAATTTGATGGCTATTTTCGTCATTGTCATTATGTCTCTGGCCTCAGCCCTTGCCAGCTCCCATGATTCTAGCTCTTCGCCTCGCAGTCGCCATGTTCGGAGACTTTTGGATAACTCATCCACGAGAAACAGAACCGCAAGGGATGAAACAAAGGTCTTGCAGAGAAGGTTTGGCCCCAATGCCAGGTTTTCGTGGTATCACCCTGGACTCGGTGCTTGTGGGAAAACAAACGGTCCAAACGACTTCGTAAGATACTTAATTGGCAAGCATATGCCATTTGTTGACGAAAAATCGAGATTGTGGCATTAACTCAAGAAGTAAGACTTGGTTGTAAAAAAATCAGAGGTTGTCAACTAAACTTGCCTGTGTAGCAATTTGGAAATGGCGAGCACTGCTTTGAACCAATCACAATCACGTACAAAGGAAAGAGTGCTCAAGCAACAATTGTGGATGAGGTCAAGCGTCGAGCTAATATGTATGATAGCTATCTGACTTTAAAAACAGTGCATGGAATGTCCATACGCAGCTCTCGATTTTTCTCCCGGTCTCTTCAACTTTTTCGGGAGCACTGCTGATGGATACCTCTATGGATCCTGGGAATTCGGTTCCGGACAGGATTCAAAACCCAAGACGACTTCTGCTCCGCCGCCAAAACCTACCACCACCGAGAAAGTGACACCCAGTAGCACATGGACACCTGAACCCACCACAAGCTCGACTACCTTTGAGAAGGCATCAACTTTGACTTTCACCACTTCCACTCATACTTCGACGGCATCGTCCCTGGCTGTATCCAAGAAAGCTTCTTCCTCAGTCACTTCATTGACGTTGACTTCTACTAGCTCCATGAGCGTCACCCCATCAAAAACTGCGTTTGCCGTTCCTACCGATAACTTTGGTCAGCTAGACCTAGTGATGGCAGACCTTGGTGCCATTCTCGTTGGAGGAGTCCTCGTCGGAACTGATGGACAGTGACCGGACTTTTTGTCTACATCAAATGATATCGTAGCGGCGCATGCGCCATCCCCGACTCATGAAACAATAAATAGTATAATGTTGTTTGCTTTTCAAGCTTTGATTTCAGACTTTAATTCTTCTCTTAGTTGATGTGCAAAGGATGACCCTGCACTTTGAAAATCTTGGTTCAAAATACTTGGACTTTGTTGAGAACTCAGAAGCAACTTGTGTTTTGTGGATATTGCTTACATGATGCCAACAGATTTACGAATACTGACTGGCTGTTTTTGCAAACTGCAAGGAGGATCTCATTGTTAAACTCCAAAAAGCTCTACCTGCCCAGGCAATGGCAAAAAATGCTCGGATTGTGTTTGTCTTTTCTGGGCAAGGTGGTCAAAACTCATCTTTTTGAGACTCATGTTGACAAATGCAACAGTATCCTTAAGAAGGCAGGCTTTTCTGGAGTCTTAACTATTCTCACAGCTGATTTACTGATGAGTGGGGCTTTCAAACTTATAAGAGTCTAAAGCCTATCAAGCTTCCCTATTTGTTCTTCAGTATGCCTTTGTGAAGCTTTGGATGACTTGGGGAATTTCACTGGTGGAAGTTGTAGGGTATAGGTCAGTTATTTCTCTGAGATCAATGAACTGCAGCACTGAAATTATCTTAGCCTGGGAGAATACACTATGTTGGTCATTGCTGGTGTTATGTCTGTGTATCATCAGCCATCTTCTCATCATTCTCTGAGGTAGGACAAATGTCATCTGTCATGCTTTCTTTAAATATCCACAGTATTGTGATTAGGGCTGGGTTAAAAATAGAAATGTTAAGAACAAACTCATTTCTCACATGTTTTTAACATGTTTTTAACATTTCTAACATGATCATCCCAAAAATGTCATGTGATTTTTGTGAAAAATTACAATTCAGTCCGAATGCCTCCCCAGAAGAGTTCTAAAAGCAATTTCTGGCCTATCTATGGTAATCCAATCACCTGTGTTATGCTGTCTCCTAAGCAGCAAGAAACTCTTCTTGCTGTCCATAACCGATTTGTTCAACATGGCAAGGCAGAACTCATCCAACTCCTTGAACTTGTCAATAACATGATCCCTGATCATGACAGTCAGGACTGGGATGGTTGGAAGACACATATGGATAAACTTGGCAATGTTTGGAATGAGTGCCATAGTATGGAAGGGGAAAACCTTGACTGGCCTGTCATCAGTGTCATCAGAAAATCTTTTTCCCATTATATTGCATAACTGTAATTAAATGACATGTTGTGTAGCCACCTGGAATGCAGGAGCAGTGAGACAACTTGGAAATTGAAGAATCACCACCACTGAAATTGTAAGAAATTACCGTCTTACTCACACAAGACACAGAATCTGCCAAATTGGTAGATTTCTCTGTACATAGTGTTAGTAAAAAAGTATCTACCCCAAATACAAGTAAATACTGTATGATTTATATGTAAATTAATTGGGAAATAATTATTATTGTAATTATTTCTCTATAGTACACTATGCTCCCAACACCTTTAAGGGTGCTGTGTAAAAGTAAATAATGAATAGAGGACCTCAAAGAGGTCCCCCTGTTACACGCCCCCCTTTCAGACCATTGTATGGTCTTCAAGGCTCCATTCTGCGGACCAACGGTATCACTCCATAGTGGGTGTGATAGGTGAGGCCACTGGCTCAGGCAAGCTAGATGGGTAATCTTTCAACTGTGGAGACTGCATGCACTCATCAACAGATGGTGGTCTTGAGGGTGGCGCTGGAGCCGGTGGCATTGATGGCATGTCAATGTCCCATGATGAGCCAGCGCCTACGGCCAAACAGCTTGTGGGCAGGGTCCATGTTGCTCCTGCCTCTTCCAGAGATGGTGCATATTGGGATCTGACCCAATATAGTAATGCAGTCCATGGTTGGCATAAAACCGGCGCTGCTCATTCTTCTCCTTGGCCAATAAAACCCAAAGGCAGGAAACATCTTTGGTGGTTGGTGTTCTCCATCCATCCCATTCCAGTATAGCGACTGGGACCCCATAGTAATGCATTCATACATGGCATTCATTATCAACATGGACATATTGAGGCATTGCCGGACTAGGATGGAAAAACTGGTGTTCTAAATACACCACACCATACATATATGCATGGTTGGCCCATTCCAGGGGAATGCGATTATAAAGCATTACCTGTAGCACATCATCCTCTATAATGGTGCCTGCTGCCTCATCTGGAAAGATAGGCGTCATAATTGACATGATTATCCATGGAGCTGGGACGAACAGATCATTTGGATAGGCCGCATTAAAGTTTTGTACCGCCTCGCAGTACAATCCTGGCTTGGCCAAGACCAGCGCCATTTGCTGGGCAAACAATGAGCAAGCCTTGTCCTGGAGAAACAAAGATCTAATCAGAGCATGACCAAAAATGGTCCTCCAGTGCATGCAATATGCAGTATCAAATGCTATACCTGGGATAGCATTAGGCATGCCTGGACGTCTGAAGTAGAGTGCATTCTGGGCCCATTTCTCCAGGTCTAGCGTCTTCTCAATCTGCTCAAAGCTGACACCTGCAAGCGTTGTATTGCAATGGCTCCCCCACTCCTTTGTGCATACTATCCCGTCCGGGACAGGAAGGGACATCAGCCTCATCACTGCTGAGCATGCCTCAAATGGTGGATCCATGTAGTTATATTTGCTATGGTTCAAGACCAGCTTCATGGTCCTGTCTCATGCACTGACATTGCAGGCATCACTCACATGACAAAACTCTCAGTACAAGTGATAACCAGCAATCCTGTCATTGGCCTGTGCAGATTGATTGCAAATCAATTCCACCAGCTTTTGTAGCTGGAGGAGATTCATGGGAAACTCTCTAGGCACTACCTTACTGAGGGCTCCTTTTACGCCACCATACCCGCTCACATGGCTAGACTCAGAGCTCAACCTGTTTGTTCTTCCTCCACTTACTCTTCTTCATATTGTGGGCAACCTGCACTCCTCACTCATGCTTAGACTCCTCCTCATCAGGAGTGGCCTCGTTCAAACTAATATAGTTTGCATCCTCGTCTTCATTATCCTTGTAGGAATAGGCTACCTTTGCCTCTCCTGCAGCAGCCATCAGTACTCCTAGAGGCACCACATTCTCTGCCTCCTGCTCTGTTCGAGGGTCGGCATCCAGCTATGTCTCTGAGTAACTTTCCGCTGGCAATTCATACTCTACCGGAGGCTGGAACCTCAAAACTCCTCCCAGTGCTCCCTGGGGCACATCTGCTGCAAATGTCACCGTTTGCACCAAAAATTCATCCACCTGCTTCACTGTCCTCTCTTTCCTCTTCGGTGCTTGCATCAAAAGACATTACACTCCTCACCAAGCCTTGTCTGGACAATTCCAACAATGTCGAGAGCCCACACTCTCTCTCTATTCTCTGCTCCAACAACAGTACCCTAGTTACTCAACCTTTACAAGGTCGAGCGCTGTCCTCCCCCCATAGTCAATCTGCCCAGATTCTCTTCAGTTCTGACTCCACAGCAGATTTGGGTATGGCAGCCCATTGTTTCAATGCCCTGTTAAATATTGCAATAGTATTATGCTGCCACTCTTGCAACAGCACTATCTTGTCTAACAGCCCCGTGACCACTACTTGGGCCACCATATCTTGTAGAAACTTGGTTTCAGGCGGCACATGATGACCTACCTGTATCAACTGTCTCCACAGCGCCTCTGCCTGTGGCTCGTCACACAATTAATCCCTCTCTGACATCCATTCCTTCCTCTTTCCTTTATCCTGGATTGTCTCCCACTCAGGAGACTGCTGCCTCACCTCTCAATGTGGCTCTTCTGGTGGACCTTGTCTGCTTGACCTATGATCCTCCTGCAACCTCTCCTAAGGAGATTCCTGAGGTACCTCTCTATTGTACTGCACTTTACATCGTCCTTCTACCGGAGGTGACCTTTCTTTCCTTGGCCTACTCACTCTCACTTCCTCATCAACTTCCATAGGCTGATGACTTCCTCCACTCTGTGTCTGGCCTTATATCAGACCTCCCATTTGCTGCCAGGGCTGCACCGATGGCATTATTGCTCCCTGGAGCATCATTATTCCCCAGTTTGATCCTGCCCCCGCTGCCTGCTGACCCATAGATACTAGCATTGGCATAAAAAACATGGGCATCTGCCCCTGCCTGTAACCCTGCTGCACCTGGGGATACATAAAAAAACTCCCCATACCCCCTTGTTGTTGCTGCAGTTCTCTCAACTCTCTCAACTCTCCCCCACTACCAGAGCTCCATGAGCTCTGGTTATCTCTCGAATAACGTTGATCCTGATGCAACGAAGACATTGTTGTGAGGTGTAAACACAATCGAATGACAAGATAGAAATTCCAAGTCAGCTGTAACACTGCCTTTGCTTACATCAGCACTTCTCTATTTGGCCAACAATCTGCCACCCTCACATAGCTCCCTGAGCTCTGTTCTTCCTAGGCAACTATGCAGGGTGCTTCATGCCATGCAACTCCAAATACCAATCTAAGACGGCCAACTTGGCACATGCCTGATGCAGCTCCTATGTTGTATCACCCAGACTCCACTGTACCTCATACTCCAGACCCCCAGCCTCGTTCCACCGATGGCCTACCAGGTCCTCGACAAACCACTCCTGATTATTCTTTGCCCCAAAGTCATATGCTTCCAAAACCACCTGTCTAGGAAACAATGCATCATCATTCGGCCTGAAGGGTTGAAGCAGTGATACATGGAACTTTGGTACAATACATTGTGTCTGTAGCACCATAGGCAACTCCAATACATAGTTCAACAACTTTGGCTCAGCCTGTATAATCTTATACAGCCCAATATACTTTGGACATAGCTTGCTCACCCTGGCCTTGAGTAGGTTCAAGTTTTGCATTGATAGATATACCAGTGCTCCCACAGCCAACAATGGCTCCTCTGCTCGCCTTCTGTTAGCGGACTTTGATTGAAACATGCATGCTTCAATGATTGCATCATGCATGTTTGCCAAGTTTTCCAGGGCAGTCCGCACAAAGTCCTTCACCCCCTTATGAACCATGGCATCAGTACACAACTCCTGCAACATGGAAGGCATGAACCCTCCATTCAATTCAAATGGGGCATACCTGGTTGTATCCGACATGCTAGCATTTATCGCAAACTCTGTCAACAGTACTCAATCAACCCAGTCCTGCTGGTCTGGGTGCACTACCGTGCACAGTATCTGTGCTACATTATGGTTTGCTTGCTCCATCTGCCCATCTATCTGTGGATGAAAGGATGTTGACATTAGCAGTTTTGCCCCCATCATCATGTGGAGCTCTTGCCACCACTTCGACATAAACTTTGAATCCCAATCACTGGCAATCGAGCTAGGCAAACTGTGCAACCGCATGATTTCCTTCAAATAAATCCATGAAAGCTCTGACGCCTTCATTGTAGTGCACACTGGTATCAAGTGTACCATACTCATCATCTGGCATATTACTACCTACAGGTAGTTGAACTCCCTGGATTTGGGAAACGGACCAACAAAGTCCATCCTGATGGAATTCCATGGTTTCATGGGCACAGGCAGCAAATGCAGCCTGCCAGCTGGTTTACGGTTGGCCCCTTTTGCCTGTTGGCACAACTTGCAAGTTGTGCAAAATGTGAATACATCTGCATGCATCTTTGGCCACCAATACCAGTGCCGCACATACTCTAGTGTCTTCTGCAACCCAAAGTGTCCAACTACCCCATGTGCCTGATTGATCACCTCTGCAATCAATGCGTACTGCCAGAGCAAGCACAGTACCTGCTGGCCACTAGCGCTAGTAGTGTAGATTAGTTCCTGATGCACTGAAAAACCAGGGTGATCTTTGGGCTGTGCCAACACCTCTGCACACAATCTATCCTCTGGATATCCAAGTAGCACTGTCTTTTGAAACTCAGTTCAATGATAGTCTTGGGGGGTAGACCTCATCTCTGCAGGTGTCCGTAGTGCGTCTGCCAATCAAATATTCCTGTCACTCATCTTTGCAGTGCTCCCACCAAGGCACACCCCAGCCCCAGCGCCTATGACCTTGAGTCGTTCCACCTTGCTGTCCTGTGCCTCCTGCCGCTCATGCAGCCGCTTACTGTGCTGATGCTTTCAAACCTGCATGGCTCAAATGTCTACCATGTGATCCTTAATCTTCCGATACTGTTGGTAAGGTATGTCTTCTTCCTCTGAGTCAATATATATATCTGCATTGACATAATGATAAGCCTCATGGGCCTCATCCCTTTAGTCACTCTCAAAGTAGCGCAACAAACAATCAGCTACCTTGTTAAGCTCCCCTTTGACATAAGTTATGTCAAATTTGTACTGTGACATGTAATCAATCTATTGCTGCTGACACGGTGATAAATTTGCCTGAGTTTTGAAGAACTCAAGAGCTTTGTGGTTGGTTATAATATGAATGTCATACCCCATCAACTTGTCCTCCCATTTCAAGAGGGCCTCCAATATAGCCAACATCTCCAACTCATGCATGGCATAGTTCTGCTGTGCATTTGTGAACTTCTTTGACATAAAACTAGCCAGATGGCAGGTTTGCCATGACTGTTCTTGTCCATACATTGCTCCTACTTCCATCTTAGAAGCATCATAAATGAGCCATATTGGTTCATCTCATCGCAGATCAATGGGATGTATGATTGGCATGCAATCACATATCCTCTTAATCATGTCAAAACAGCATTGGTGCATTGGCCACCATACAAATGGTGCCCCATTTTGTGTGATGGCCATCAGTGGCCCTGTGTACGTCATGACATCTGGCAGGAATGTCGATATGTAGTTCACCAGCCCAACAAAGCATTGCACATCATTATAGGTTCATGGCATCCACCAGTCACAAATCTGATTCAATTTATCCTGATCAGGATGAATATCTTTATCATCAATAATGTGGCCCAGGCAATCCACCCAGTCTGCATATAACTCACACTTCTTCCACTTCAAGTACAACAGGTTCAAATATAAGCACTCAAATACAATATGAAGATGCTTTTTGTGCTCCTCAATGGAGTCCAAATAGATAAAGATGTCGTCAAGATATACATGCATGAATCGTCCGATGATATCACAAAAGATAGACGTCATCAACCTCTGAAAGGTTGCTGGGGCATTGCAGTCACCTATCTGCATGATGTTGCTCATGTATGTGCCAGTAATCGATAAAAACATGGTCTTTCTGACATCACTCTCCCATATTCGGACCTGTTCATATGCATCTGTCAGATCAATTGTTGACCTGACTTTTGCTCATGCCACATCCTCTTGAATCACTTCCTGATCAGGAAGTGGTGTTACATCCTTAATGGTGTTATTGTTGTGCTGGTGTGCATCCAGCGCTGTGCATAACATCCCATCCTTCTTTGGAATGTACAGCAGTGGCACAGCCTGTGATGCAGGTCTTGCCTCCCACCACCATGCCCTGAGGTACTGGTTTGTTTTATCCTGCAGCAACAGCTGCAGGGCCATGAGACAGTGTGGTAGATGGTACTTGTACTGTTTTGTATCATTGATCAGGTTAATTTCATGGTTAATCTCACATCACAGTGGCAGCTCCTCCTTAGTGCCATTAACCATATCTGAGAACTCCTCCTGCTACTGCTGACAAAGCTCTGGAATATCATCTCAGGACAAACCAGTTGCCCTGACCTTGCCTTTGCCCTTGGCTCATGTCAGTTTGTGTGACTACTTCCCACTACTGCCCACTACATGGGTGGTAGTATATTTCTCTCAAAGTGCTTGCAACCTCTCCTCACTGTCATCTGGCACCTGTAGACAAATCGGTACCACCTTCCGTACTTGTTGCACCAAAATCGATGCCCTGTCAACCTGGACCTCCTCTGAGAAGGAGATCTCTTCATCTCTTGCCTGCCAATAGACCTCAGTCTGCTGAATCCATGATCGACCTTCCCAGACATGCATGGATGCCACTAGCTCATTCCATTCTCTAGGCATTTGCGGATCAAAGGCCCAATCAAATGCTGGTGGGGGTACCGGCTGGTCCCATAGAGATCGGTGCGACTGGTTGCTGCAAGCTTCATCATCTTCCAATTTCTCATTCAATAGATCCACTGGAAACTCATTACAAATTAGCTCTTCAACCTTCATCTTCAAAGATGTAGGTTGGCACTTCCCTCTGCCAGATTGCCTTTGTGGCCAAGTAGGCTGGGTGCAGTGCACCTCCTGACCACCCACCGCACCTGCGGTGGGTTCCTCCCCTTGTGCACTCTTATACCTAGCCCACTCTTCCTTGGACATCAGAATTGCTCCACACTCCTCAGGTAAGCCTTTGAGAGGGTTTACCTCCTCTGGCTCATCCTCCACGGTAGCCGTTCACACCCCTGGGCATAGTCAATTGTTGCCCACCACTCTTTTCTGCTCCATTGCATGTTGGTGGCAAACTCTCTCTCCAACTTCCTCCACTGCAATCCACACTGCAGGAATCTTGGTATCCACCACAATAACTTTGTTATTGCAAAAGTCAAGTACCACCTGGTGCTTGCGCATGTATGGTGTCCCTACAATTATGTTATACTGGTCAAAATTTGCCACATCCACGTATTCGACACTCATTGACCCTGGGATAGATATTTCAAGGTTCACTCCAAATTGCACCACAGCATGACTGCCCACAGTGCCCAGTTGCAGAGTTATGGGCTGCTTGAGCTGATGCACCGCCAAGTCATGGACCTGACAAAACTGGGGTGTTACTCCTGTGGTGGTACTGTCTAAGTCTCATAAAGTCCATGCTTTGTGACCTCCTACCTTAACGTAGGTGGCCAAACATTCTTTATCCTTGCATTGCAGTTGTGGCCAGGCTAGCTTATGTGCTGCCTTCCAAAGTTTCACTTTGTGAACCTTCACCCGACCTGTGTTCAACTGCATGCTTTCCTCATTCTCAGAAAAGTTGGTTAACGCCATCAAGAACTCTGATTCCGCAGAACTAGCATAGAGCTCTGAGTCATAGATATCCACTTTCACATACTCATCTCCATCAATCATCACCATTTCTATCTTATTCTCCACTGGGCCCTCATTACCAGACTGGGAGCTCTCATCCTCCTCCTCCACATCTGGCTCCTCATCTGCATCATTCGCAGACTCCTCTGCCTCAGTGTGCGCAGCACATACATATGCTTGTGATTTATCTGCTACCTGCCCCTTCCTCAGGCAAGTGCTTGCAAAATGTCCTTTCTCACTGCATGCATAGCACGTCACTTTACGTTTTTCACCTGACCCATCTGGGCCTGGTCCCTGCTCTTTACACGGGTCACAATTAGCCTCAGGTTTAGGTGGATTGTGCCCGTGCTCCTCAGTCCCAATTTTAGGCCCCATCGGCTTAGGACAATGAGGCCCCGACAACGTTCATCTCACTACGAACCTAAGGCTTTGGTTGCGTTCCATGTCTGCTTTCCTGATCAGGAAAGTGCCTATCATTCTCAACTGGCATGTCTCCACCAGCCCAGTAGCCACTTTTAACCGTGAGCTATGCTGATCAAAGTGGCGTGCTATCTTCAATGCCTGTTTGTAACGTATGGCATGCACTACAAATTCCTCAACCTCATTTATCTCTGGGGATAATCCGTCATCACAGATTAGCACTCGTCTCATCTCTGCAGAAATGCCTTTAAGGAAGGTCTTGCATACTGTCTAGGCATCAGGGTAAATGGCCATATTTTGGGCATGGTCAACCAGGGTATCATAGAACCCTTGTACTCTGAGGGCTCCAGTGTACACTGTCAAGTAAAATGCCTCCCATGCATCCTGCATTGTGGATGCACTTACAAATCAATTGTACAGTTCAAGGATCACATCCTTGAATGTCCACTGCTGCCTTGCCCAATTAAAGTGGAGGATGTGGTAACAAAACCACCTCTTTGCCAGACCTTCCAGAAACTCTGATAGCACAAAGATTTGTTCCTTGTCCATACGATCTCCACTGTACAGACATGCTGCCAGGTGGTAGCATACATCCATGGTCCAGTCCTCAAGCTCGCTGAACTTTATTCCCTCTTTGTAGGGCAGAATATGCTTCGGATCAGCCCTCCATGGTTTGATTCCTTCGGGTAACCGCAGGGCAATTCCTACTGCATCATCGATTATGCTCACCAGTTGTCAATGCATAATATCAGTGTAGGCTCTGGTGGCCTCATTCATACCTGGTGTTTTGTTGCGTCCCTCCATGAGGACAAACATTGAGAAGGCCCACACTGACCAAGTCATCGGTCCCCTGGGGCTTTGAGATCTCTCAGCCTGAGGACCCTGAACTCCATTATTTCTCTCTATCCCCTGCCCCTGCGGTACCTCTTGACTGCTGACATTGCTCCCGTGCTTGTTTCAATGACTGTTTTGAGTACGTTCCACAAACTCTCGCCTCATTTCATCAATGGGTTGGAGTTCATTGAAACTAATTCCTTGATCATCAATACAAGAGTAGCCTTGCCCCCATAAGTCCTGGATTTGCATTCTTTGGAATGCGACTCAGTTCTGAAATGTATTGGCAAGTGGTACCCTTGCCAGCACTGCTGGTTCCTCCGCCTCTTGTTTCACCTGTGGTGACAGTACTTCTTCAGGTACTGTGTCTAGCTGCACATGTGTAGCTGGCCTGGAAGTCACCATCTCAGCCACAGACATAGCTGTAGTTTGATACCCTATGAACCTCTGCTGCCTCTGCCCAGCTGCTACTCACATCTGGTACTGCTCCAGAGTCTCCCCCACCTGTTGAGGGGCAAAGATGTTGCTAGCATCTGCTGGGGTGGATGCTGCAGATCCTCAACGGCCTTTACGATTGAGGTAGCTGAGCTTCCAATTCCAGGATCTGAATATATGCCAAAATATATTCGTCTGTTCCCACCTCAGGAATCACATCACCTCTTGCCTGTATCAACTGCATGTGCTTGTTCACATACAGCTTCAGCCTAGCCCTAGTCGATAGTTTGCTTATCTCTGGATACCTTGCCCAAAGCATAGCTATTTGCGGTGACATTGTTGTTCCATTTTGGTGGCAACGGTTTGTGATCCATTTCACTGTTAATTGGCTTGCATTTGGTGCTCAAGAAGCTTGATGGTTGATGTCACTGTCAATTGAGATTCTAGAACTAAGTTCTAGAATGTATAGTTCTTGTATGTTTATGTACAGATTATTGTCATTTGACAATTCAAAAAAGTGTAAGAAATTACTGTCTTACTCACACAAGACACAGAATCTGCCAAATTGGTAGATTTCTCTGTATGTAGTGTTAGTAAAAAAGTATCTACTCCAAATACAAGTAAATACTGTATAATTTATATGTAAATTAATCAGGAAATAATTACTATTGTAATTATTTCCCTATAGTACACTATGCTCCCAACACCCCTAAGGGTGCTGTGTAAAAGTAAATAATGAATAAAGAACCTTGAAGAGGTCCTCCTGTTACAGGAATATAGCAAGGACCACAATCATGAACACTTGGATAGAAAGTCATGATGGAAGGAAGCATTAGGTATAGGCCCTGCTTGTCAGGTTAATGTCAAATCAGCTAAATCAGCCAGCCCTGGAAGGAAAAGTAATGCCTTCCTTAACAAATTAGTAATTACTAAAAGGAAGAACAACCATGTCGTGACTTATTGCATGGCATGCAATAAACGTATGGCTGGGAGGGATCTGAAATGATGGCTTGAGCATGCTACAATGAAATATGAAGTTGGTATAGTGTATTTGTATTTAATGAAATATACTGAAGAAAATGATTAGAAAATCAAACGCTGGCCCAACTTGGATCAAGAAGCCTGGGAACTTGCAAATGGAAAGTCAGTTTCCTATGTGCTCAAAACTGGCGACACAAAGAACCTCCCAAAACTTCAACAGCCCAAAAAAGATGTAACGGAAAGTCGGAAAGGCACTGTTCTTGAGCACTTTGGCATCTTCAAAATTAGTGCCCAGCAGCAAGCCACCATTAACCTTCTCTTTAAGTTCTTCATTTGCTGTGGCATTCCTTTTGCTGTACTCAATAACAAGTTTTTCCGTGACCTTTTGAATGCACTTGCAATGAACTACATGGTCCCTGACCAGTCAACATTCTTTACTTGAAAAATTACTGAGGAGACAGCTCATTTCTACAAGAAACTAAAAGAGTTTCTTCATGGGCATGTACATCTTACACTTTCTTTCAATGGATGGAGTACCTGAGCTAAGGATGAGATCTATACCTTTCACACTACAACAGAGAGTGATTGTTCCTTTTTTATTGAAGGCCATGTATTCAAGGGTGTTTCTATGACAGGCCAAAAGATTTTTGAGCAGGCAAATAGGGTAAAAGCATTCTCAATACTCTTCTTGAATATTATCACCAGTTAACCAACCTGATTTAGATCTTAAATTTTCTTGATCTGAGACAGTTCAGTGCAGTGGCAGGAGATGGGGCTGCAAATGTACATCTAGCAAAGAAGCTTATCCAACACATAGAGACATCACAACGGTACGTGTCATACGTTGTACGGGAGCCCGCTTTGTGCCATACCATATGTGTCCAGCGGAGTCCACTACACTGGAGTGGAGCAGTCCCCACAGTGCCGTAGAATACAGAGCCGCGGACGTGTCACAATGTGCTGTATGACACGGTCCAGTGGATCGATAAAAGGCGGGCACACACATGCGCACGCAGGCCCGGCAGATGCCAGCAGACACTAGCGGACGTCAATGTGCGTCAGCGGCCGCCGGCGGGCATCAGCACACGAGTGAAAACCTCCTCTATTGGCGGACTTCATGGCATGAATAAACCCTCCTCGAGGTTCCCCATTTCCCTCCCCTCTCCATTCCTCCCCGCAATAACTCGAGGCTGCGCGTCTCCCCTTCCATCCTTTTCCCACCCCCGACGCCAGCGTACGTCCACGAAAGGGCCCTGAAAATCTACGCAGGCCTACGCAAGCCACCAGCGGACATCCACGCAGACGTACGTCGACAGACTCAAACCTACGCGGGCCCTCCCAGGCCTGCGCAGGACACCAGCGGACATCCACAGAGGCCTACGCAGGTCCACGGAGTCTGGTTGGACCAAGGAAAAAAGTAACTTCGTCTTGCCCGCCGTATGCCTGTGGGGGGGAATTGAACCCCCGGTCTTGGGAAAGCCTCCAGCAATGGAACACACATTTAACCGTTGCACCACAGGTCCGTTACTAACGGATAGATTCAAAGGTCGGATAACACAATGAACGGATGCCCACCTACGTTTCCGCAGGTTCCCGTATGGATTTTTTGAGGTGGAAGGGGGGTGGCATACCTCCCAAAAGAGTTTTTGTGGCCTGAAAGGGGCGTTGGCATCAGCAGCCATCAGCTGGCCATCAGCTGGCATCTGTCGGAGTTCGTCGGCAGCCATCGTGACCCGCTGGCATCCGTCAGCATCCGTCGGCATCTGTCGTGCATCCGTCGTGCATCCGTCGGCATCCGCCGGATATCCGCTGGTATCCGTCGGAATCCACGGGAATCCGTCGGCAACCCCCGGCATCGTCCGGCATCGTCCGGCATCAGGGCGGGAGAGAAGGAAACGGGGTGCGTGGGTGTCCGCCGCATGGGGTGGCGTCTCGGAGAGTGTGGGGGGGCGGAAGAGGGATGGGGGTGGGGAGAAAGAGAGGGAAGGGGGAAGGGGAGGAGCGTGGGTGTCCGCTGGTATGCCAGCGGACGTAGCAGATGTCGGATGTCAGGTCAGGGGGAAGGAGGGAAGCGGGGTGCATGTGGTGGACGGGGGTGGCGTGTGAGGTAGTGTGGGGAGTGGAGAGGATGGCACTGGGGAGAGGGAAGCGGGGTGCATGTGGTGGACGGGGGTGGCGTGTGAGGTAGTGTGGGGAGTGGAGAGGATGGCACTGGGGAGAAAGAGGGGGAAGGGTGGAAGAGGGTGCGTGAGTGTCCGCTGTCCGCTGGCATGCCAGCAGACGGTAGCGGACGGTAGCTGACGTCGGCATGTGAGCCAGCTGATGTCAGCGGTGCAACCAGTCCCAGTGGTTCAGTGGAATATTCAGACGGTAGCTGACGTCGGCATGTGAGCCAGCTGATGTCAGCGGTGCAACCAGTCCCAGTGGTTCAGTGGAATATTCATTTATTGATATTCAATATTGTGTACAGTGGTGGGTTCTACTCCTACTTCACCTTAACAGGGACTAATGCTGTGTTTTTATATGGGTGCATTTTTGCTCTACATATACATCGTACTGGCCTGTAGTATGCGCCTGTGGTAGTGGATCTGACCAAAACTCTAGCAATTACTGAAGCGGGATAGGATGGAGGAGTTGACACATGAGATCATTCCAGCGCTCATGACAAGTGACGATACACCAGGGCTGACTACTTTTTTTACAAAGATCAGCACAGAGGTAGTCAGCCACAGTGCATTATCAACTTGTCATGAGCACTGAAATGAACACATGCGCGAACTCGTCCATCTTATGCCACTGCAGAAATCTCTGGAGTTTTCAACGGATCAATTTCATGACGCTAGCGGACGTCAGCGGCCTGCTGCTATTATATAATGTGAACTATTGGGAGTCGAACCCACTTCTTGTGCACAATATGAAATATCAATTGATGAATATTCCATTGTACCACAGGCGCTTGCTACAAGTCAGGACGGTGTTCATGTAGTGCACAAACAGACCCATACAGAATTTGAACGGATAGAGATTTTACTGCAACTGGTGCATCTGTATTGAATTGACAATATTAGACTGATATTTATTTACACCATAGAAGTATACAGGAAAGAGGAAAACCATGGTTTGTGCATTATACATGAAGCGTCAGCAATGTAAAGTAAGCATCGGTGGTCTAGTGGAATATTATCCATTGGTCATTATTATGTCTTGCAGTAGACGGGTTCGATTCCTACTAGTGCATTTTCGTCTCACTGTTTAGAATTTTTGACCTGCTTAGCTAATTGTTATTTACTACACAGTATGATAAACAAAGTAATGTCCTAATTTAAACAGCGTGACATGATATCTATTTAGACTATAGCTGTGTACATTAAGCTTTGATGGTCTAGTGGAATATTATCTATTGGTGTTTATTGTGTGTTGCAGTAGGTGGGTTCGACTCCTGCTTAGTGCAATGAACATTAAGACGTTTGCCTTTTTTGACCTGCTTAGCTAATTGTTATTTACTACACAGTATAATAAACAAAGTAAGGTCCTAATTTAAACAGAGTGA
>JAMWFC010000008.1:0-26233 GCA_027475525.1 Macrolepiota albuminosa | reverse complement strand
GGACTCGAACCCTCGAATTGGGCAGTAGAAAGAATATAGACGTAAATAACAATTAGTAAAACAAAGTTATGTCATGTATAATGATGTGCACTAGTGGGATTCGAACCCGCCTCTTGTATACAATATGAAATATCAATGTATCAATATTCCATTCGACCACAGATCCTTACCAAAAATTAGTACAGTTTACATCTACACAATATGAAATATCAATGTATCAATATTCCATTCGACCACAGATCCTTACCAAAAATTAGTACAGTTTACATCTAGTGCAAAAATGATGTCACTATGTTTAAATGAGGACCTTGCTTTGTTTATCATACGGTGTAGTAAATAACAATTAGCTAAAAACAGTGAGACGAAAATGCACTAGTAGGAATCGAACCCGTCTACTGCAAGACATAATAAAGACCAATGGATAATATTCCACTAGACCACCGATGCTTACTTTACATTGCTATGATGTAAATAAACATCAGTCTATTCTTCTGTGTGTGGTCAAAAATATTTGAGTTCGATCTCAATGCACTAGGAGGAGTCGAACCCACCTAATGCAAGATACAAGGAATACCAATGAGAAATATTCCACTACACCACAGACGCTTCATGTATAATGCTATGGTGTAAATCAATATCAGTCCAATATTCCGCTACAAACCATGGTTTTCCTCTTTCCTGTATACTTCTATGGTGTAAATAAATATCAGTCTAATATTGTCAATTCAATACAGATGCACCAGTTGCAGTAAAATCTCTATCCGTTCAAATTCTGTATGGGTCTATTTGTGCACTACATGAACACCGTCCTGACTTGTAGCAAGCGCCTGTGGTACAATGGAATATTCATCAATTGATATTTCATATTGTGCACAAGAAGTGGGTTCGACTCCCAATAGTTCACATTATATAATAGCAGCAGGCCGCTGACGTCCGCTAGCGTCATGAAATTGATCCGTTGAAAACTCCAGAGATTTCTGCAGTGGCATAAGATGGACGAGTTCGCGCATGTGTTCATTTCAGTGCTCATGACAAGTTGATAATGCACTGTGGCTGACTACCTCTGTGCTGATCTTTGTAAAAAAAGTAGTCAGCCCTGGTGTATCGTCACTTGTCATGAGCGCTGGAATGATCTCATGTGTCAACTCCTCCATCCTATCCCGCTTCAGTAATTGCTAGAGTTTTGGTCAGATCCACTACCACAGGCGCATACTACAGGCCAGTACGATGTATATGTAGAGCAAAAATGCACCCATATAAAAACACAGCATTAGTCCCTGTTAAGGTGAAGTAGGAGTAGAACCCACCACTGTACACAATATTGAATATCAATAAATGAATATTCCACTGAACCACTGGACTGGTTGCACCGCTGACATCAGCTGGCTCACACCCGCTTCCCTCCTCCCCCCTGACCTGACGTCCGACGTCTGCTACGTCCACTGGCGTATCAGCGGACACCCACGCTCCTCCCCTTCCCCCTTCCCCCTCTTTCTCCCCACCCCCATCCCTCTTCTGCCACCCCCCACGCTCTCCGAGAACGCTCCTCCCCTTCCCCCTTCCCCCTCTTTCTCCCCACCCCCATCCCTCTTCTGCCACCCCCCACGCTCTCCGAGACGCCACCCCATGCGGCGGACACCCATGCACCCCGTTTCCTTCTCTCCTGCCCTGATGCCGGACGATGCCCTCCGAGACGCCACCCCATGCGGCGGACACCCATGCACCCCGTTTCCTTCTCTCCTGCCCTGATGCCGGACGATGCCAGACGATGCTGGGGGTTGCTGACAGATTCCCGTGGATTCCGACGGATACCAGCGGATATCCGGCAGATGCCGACGGATGCCAGCGGGTCACAACGGCTGCCAGCTGATGGCCAGCTGATGGCTGCTGATGCCAACGCCCCTTTCAGGCCACGAAAACTCTTTTGGGAGGTATGCCACCCCCCTTCCACCTCAAAAAATTCATACGGGAACCTGCGGAAACGTAGGTGGGCATCCGTTCATTGTGTTATCCGACCTCTGAATCTATCCGTTAGTAACGGACCTGTGGTGCAACGGTTAAATGTGTGTTCCGTTGCTGGAGGCTTTCCCAAGGCCGGGGGTTCAATTCCCCCCCACAGGCATACGGCGGGCAAGACGAAGTTACTTTTTTCCTTGGTCCAACCAGACTCCATGGACCTGCGTAGGCCTCTGTGGATGTCCGCTGGTGTCCTGCGCAGGCCTGGGAGGGCCCGCGTAGGTTTGAGTCCGTCGACGTACGTCTGCGTGGATGTCCGCTGGTGGCTTGCGTAGGCCTGCGTAGATTTTCAGGGCCCTTTCGTGGACGTACGCTGGCGTCGGGGGTGGGAAAAGGATGGAAGGGGAGACGCGCAGCCTTGAGTTATTGCGGGGAGGAATGGAGAGGGGAGGGAAATGGGGAACCTCGAGGAGGGTTTATTCATGCCATGAAGTCCGCCAATGGAGGAGGTTTTCACTCGTGTGCTGATGCCCGCCGGCGGCCGCTGACGCACATTGACGTCCGCTAGTGTCCGCTGGCATCCGCCGGGCCTGCGTGCGCATGTGTGTGCCCGCCTTTTATCGATCCACTGGACCGTGTCATACAGCACATTGTGACACGTCCGCGGCTCTGTATTCTACGGCACTGTGGGGACTGCTCCGCTCCAGTGTAGCGGACTCCGCTGGACATGTATGGTACAGCACAAAGCGGGCTCCCGTACAACGTATGACACGTACTGTTGTGATGCCCTACCCTGTATCCAAGAGCTTTTTCTCTGGATACTAGTGATCTATAATCTATGCCATAACTTGAATCTCTTCCTCAAGGACATTGGAAAACTCTTCAAAGAGGTGAGTTAAAATTAGTCTGGAGTATTCCATCAATTAATGAGCAAAATTCTCTAGCTTCTGGCAAAAGTATTGAGTATTTCAAACTACTTTGGCAAATCAAACTACAGAATGTATCAGCTTACAGAGGAATAGTCCCATTTGAACATTCATGAAGGTATGAAAACTGCCTCAGAGACATAGTTTTTGTCTTCCTATCTGCAGACAAAGGCTGTCGAAGCATGCATGCCTGCCATTCATGTTTGTATGACCAAGGGAACTCTCACTTTTGACACAGCAGCAGTATGTATCTGAGATCTTACTACTCAAATCTTGTGAATCCTCATTATTTTGGTTTTTTAGATAAAGAAGCTCATTCCTGTACTCAAAAGTAGCTCTCAGGAGCATTTCAAGTTTATGAGAGAGCTGTCTGCCTTTGTACAACTACTTGCCCCTGGTGCAAATGCGATCAAGACCTTGGAAGCAGTTACTTGTGCTGATGTATTTTATGCTTGGGTATGCATTGCCTGGCACCTTGAACACCCTCTTGGTAGTCCAAGCTGTGATCTTTTCCATTTCTGAGCAGATGTTATGGAGATTTACAACTATTGATTTGATCAGATTATGGCTGAATCATCTCATGAAGTGTTTTTACTTGCTTACTGGCTTCATCCATGTACATATCTCAGCTTATTTGAGTTTCATGGATTAAAAAACTACAAATTATTGCAGTATTCTGCCATAAAGGAGGCATCCAGCTTATGATGCCTCCACTTAACAATGATAAACTTGGCAAAAATCATCAACTTGAGCTCTACAAGTGTTTCCTGAAGTCAGCTCTTCATATCTTGAAAGGTGAACAAGTCCAATTGAATGTTGGTGGTAGAGAGGAGTCAAATGTACTTGTGGAGGACATTGAAAAATGGGCATATAATATGGAGCCCTTCCATAGTTTTTCCTGGAACATAGGCATGAGCCTGCTGGTCTATTGGAAAGCACTCTTATCTGACTCTAATTGTTGTTAGCTGGTGGGAAGTATTGGATAGATCTTTGACATCTACCACTCACTGACTCCATCTGCTATCTAGCGCATTGCAATCAAAATGTTTTCAATTTCTCCATCAGAAATCTGCAATGAGAGGACTGCTTCAAGGCTGGGATGGTTCAATGCAGCATGTCGGAGCTCAATGAGCCCAGAGAAGATTTTCAAATGTGCCAAGCTCCATGACTTCTATATGCATGGATTCACTGATGAATAGTCTGATCATATGGCCTATATTCATATTCCTGAAATTAAATCTACTACTACCTCCTCTGATACTGCCACTTAAACATACTCAGCTCCTACCCTCATGGACCTGGTTAATGAGGATAACATTTGCCCTGCTGATGTCAACAAAACATGCCTGGAGGCTCTCTGGTTTGAGCAAACTAATTCATTTAATCTTGATGAAACTAATCGTGTTGACACAGAGAATGTGGATGATGCCACAATTGTCTGCTGCAGTAATCAATGGAATATAGGCCAGTTTATCAAGCTTGACAGCCCTCTTCTTGCCTCACTCATCAGTTGCTACCACCAAGGCAGCAGCCTCTTCTGGCCTTCCAGAAGATTGGGATATGAATGAATATTACTAGTTATACTTAATTTATAGTATTGCTAGCATCTAGATGTATTGTAAAGCCCTCTTTTGTTGAACTTTCATTGAGAAATTGATGGCAGAAAATCTGATTACATAATGTATTTTTCACGTTAATAACATTGTGAGACATACCTCACATTGGCAGCTGGAGAATCTCACATTTCTCACAGCTGGCAAAACATTTTTAACACAGCCCTAATTGTGATCAATGTTGTATCAGAAATCTGTGATCTCACTGTTCAAGGTATTAATATACAAATGGATTTAGCATTTCTTGGCATTGATTTATCCATTGAGTTATTTGGCCAAATTGTGCTTGCATTTACAGGAGCATATTGCACATGCTACCATTTTGTACATCTATTGTAGACATTGTTGAACTCCTAGAATCAGAAAGGTTTGATGCCATTCTCATTGTTGTGTGCAAGCTGACCAATGATGATGCTCAAAAGTTGATCAGTAGCAGATACAGTTTACGGCTACTGATCTGTATAAAATGTGTTGGGCACGCTAAGGGTTGAAGGAGTCCCAGGCAGTTCCCAGAGAACAAGTCAGAAAATGAGTTGAATGGCAAGATTTGATGAAGGTCAGTAACAGGAGTTGGCAAGAAAGTGCAGTAAGGTAAGTGTGCTGACTACAAAGTGCACCTGAATGATAAGGAGATCTAAATATGAGTGAGCACTGATGATGCCCAAAAGTGGATCAGTAGCAGATATGGTTTACAGCTACTGACCTATGCAATTGTGTTGGGCATGCTAAGTTTTGAGGGAGTCCTGGGCAGTTCCCAGAGAACAAGTCAGAAACGAGTTAAATAGTAAGTTTTGGTGCAAGTTGGTAAGAGTCTCTGGCAAGGGATATGCAGTAAGGATGGTGCACTAACGACAAAGTGCGCCTGAGTGAAGAAAATGCAAATATGAGTAAGTGTAGCAGAGAACGTGGCAAGAAAATGAGAGGCTTAGCAACAACTAAGCTGCATAATGCCTGCTGTAAGTACAAGGTGTGTAGGTTTTATAAGTGTAACTGCGGCAAGCAGGCTAAGAGTGTTTAGCCAGTTGGCAACTATGAACTTAGTCAGCTCAAAAGAAATCTGAACCATAGAGTGAACTGAGAGGTATAAACAGGGTACTCTGTTGTGTGGTAATTAGTGACAATGGTAAGTATTTATAGTGAAAAACCAGTTCCCCATTGCCAAGTAGCTAAGAGTTGCCAAAGGGCGGTGAACTGTAAATAATGTAATTAAACATCATGCATTAAACTAAATGTTGAGAAATGAAGCAAGCAGGCTGTCCATCATGAGTAAATGACATTATTTCTAATTCATAAACGCTGTCATTGGCTAGCTGTGCCATGTGCTGATTAATTGATGCTATCTGTCAATGCCAGCTGTTATTCCAGCTGCCACCAGCACTATCACTGATCAGATCCGTTGCTTGCTATGTGTAGTGATATGATGCTGTATCAGCAGTCAGGGACACACCATGCACCAGAAGTCAAAATAAACATTTAATTATAGGCTGAAAACTGTAAGCCTCCTGGTAGCAGTCTCAACAAATTATATCTCCAGAAGTCAAAATAAACATTTAATTATAGGCTGAAAACTGTAAGCCTCCTGGTAGCAGTCTCAACAAATTATATCTTCAAAAACACCCCAATAAATACACAGATAGTACAGAACAAAGGGCAGGGACCAGCTCAAACTATCAGCTCAACAATAGTCTAGCCACTGTAATGGGGAGAGGAAGCATGGGAGCTGGCAGAAGTGACAAAATGGGATCAATTTGTGATCTAAATCAAGATCAGATCTGACAATGCCCAATTTGACATGACTGAAAGAAGAAAGGAAAAGAAGCATGGAGGGATGTCAAAAGAAGCATAAGAATGCAGGGAAGCACTAAAAGGGGAAAGAAGGATCTATGAATGGGATCATGCTAAATGGAGCTGAAGCAAATGAGGAAGTGGCAATCAGAGACATCTGGAGGAATAGTGGAACAAGAAGTTGAATGGTAGAACTGGTAGCACTAAAACATGCCTCCCAAAAGGGAAATTAGACTATCAAATATGTTCTGGAGGCTGGGGAGTTGACAACAAAGAGTCATGTGTAGATAGTGGTCTGTGCACCAGAAAAATAGTATAAATAGCCCAAGTTTAGTAGAGAATAGACAGGCAATTGATAGGCAAAGGCTCAGTAGTTCCCAGGGAGTGAATCACCTAGGCTAGAGTTTATTAAACACCTCTTATTGGAAGTCTATTGGTAGACAAAGGCTCAGTGGTTCTCAGGGAATGAACTATTTAGGCTGGAGTGTATTGAGAACCTTCTTCTGCCCATTAGGATATTTGATATTCTGTGAAGCACCCAATACATCAAGTTTTTATCATCAAGCACCAGTGTGGATTAGAGGTCACTTTCTAAGACTTTAAGAAAGCCCCAGAACTATAGTAATACTTGCCCTCAAGTACTACAGTAGCCATCAGGCAAGGCTTAAAATAGATAAATCGTATGTGCCAAGTTTGGAACACACACAGCAAGGTGTCTGGAGCTGATTCCAAGCCTGCCATTGATGTGCCTAGCCTGTGTGGGGTCCTATCATCTCTCCTCAACTGAAAAATTGATTGTCTCTAGTCATTAAAAATAGCTACCATTACCGTTTTGTGACTGGTGGCCCGTGCATCTGCTGAAATCTTCTTATAGTCCTAGCACATGAATATGGACTTCATCTCTTTTTCCTGAAAACTTCTGGTGCTCTTTTCAAAAAAAAAACTGGTGCTCTTTTCAAAAAAAAAAAAGTCCTTTCATATTCCAACTCTGCCTTCTGTGCCCTTCAAAGAAGCTCAAGATGCTGCACACGTGTATATCAAGAAAGCAAACTGGTTCCTGAAGCACATCAAAAATGTAGGTGCTAAGGCACCAGCAAACTTGATCATTGCTGTGATGAAGCTGCTGGAGAGATGGTTGGAAGTACATGTCCTTGGTGTCAGCTGGGATAGGGAGATCAAAGTCTGGAAGTGGTGTCATGCACACTACATGAACAACCTTGATGCAGAGTGGCTGGTGCCATTCTTCTATTTTGTGAGTCTCTGCTTGTGCTTACCATGTCACTAACTGACCAGTTGCTAGGCACCTCCTGCCATCCCCACTATTGAGAATAAGCTCAAGGACATTCTGTCTGGCGCCTTGCCAATGACAGTAAGCATGCCAGTGACTGAGTGAGTATTTCTGACCCTGTTTTCTGACTTGTCTCTCTGCAGCAAACAAGAGGTGTTGGTGCCTCTTGCCACCTTCCAGGTCAACACCAAGATAGCAGGAATTTGTGAAGAGGTGCTGGCAGAGGCGTTCCAGGATGCCAAGGAAAGGATGAGGGCATGGGAAGAGCATGAGGCAGCAGGCAAGGAAGTAGTTGCTAAGGAGAAGGCACTTGTCACCAAGAAGCAGGGGTTAGTTGCAACAGGCTCAGGCAAAGGTTCCCATGCTGGCAGTGTGCAGAGCTCAGCACTGCTAGCAAACAGATCAGGCTCGCCAAAGAAGCCAGCAACAGCTTCAAAGAAGAAGGTGAGTTTCAATAGAGTTGTTACTGTCTGTCGCTGACATAGCACCAAGTCTTGCAAGGGCAAGACTTCACAATACATGGTAAGTTACCTTCATTTAGTTAGTGCTAACTGACCATGTTTGTTAGGTGCCAACCCAAACAACCTTCAGCAATGCTGAGTTGAAGAATTTGCTGTTGCTGTGCTGGGAGGATGCTGTCCTTGATAAGGGAATGGATGTGGGAGTTGCCTTGCTGGAGATGAAAAACAAAAAGACCATAGGGCTATCAGCAAAGCAGGAGTTCAAGAATTCCCAGAGGGCAGCAAGCACACCAATTTTCCTTTTATTGTCCTTGCTGATTCAGTTATCAGTGTGACAAATGCTGGGCTGACAACGACCCAGAGAGGTGCTGGTACCCCACTGGTAGTTAGCCCTGCTATCAATGTGGGACCCTCAAATGAGCCTGTACATTGGACGGTGCCAAGAGTTGTGAGTGCGGAGGTGCTTCTGATGTGGTAGTGGAGTGCACTTTCAAACATGCCATCTTGGTCAAAAGGGTGCAGGAATTTGTTGAGGAAGAGAGGAGGAGAAAGGCCGCTGGTGATGTGGCTGCCATCAGCAAGAGTTCCCTGGCACTGCTGATGTGCCAGGGGGACAAAAACACAACAGTCAGTAACTGTGGCACTGGTGAGTGCCAAGAGGCTGAGGTCTCTTCAAAATGACAAGTCTCTTCTCCTGCCAAAAGGAAGGGCAAAGCAAGACACATGTGGATAGAGTCCCCTCCTCCTATCCTGAACAATGCCGAGATGGAGGACTTGGAGAAGGTGCTAGCAGCTAGCCACCTTTCTCCAAGGGACAATAGTGCTGGCCCAAGTCAGCTACTGTCTCCCATTTATTTGAAAGGAGTGTCTTTATCAACTATTGAGGACAAGATGGACATGGCACTAGCACCAGTGGCAATGGTGCCAGAAGTCTTGCTACTGATAACAGTAGCCAAGCTGGCAGAAAAGGGGGAGGATGTGATAATGGCTCTGCTGGTAATGGAGGAGGGAAAGAACGAGGAAGCACTAGCAGCAATGAAGGATGAGTGGGTACTGAAAGCAGCAGCAGTGGTGGATGATGAGGACGTGGCAGGAGAGGAGGATCTGGAGATGCAAGAGCAAGTGGCTGACAAAGAAGGCAAGAAAAACAAGGCAGCAATGGAGGTGGATATGGAGGAGGGTGCCAGGGAAGAACCCAACTGGCAGTGGCTGCCCTCCTACAGCCTCTCTGCTTCTTGGGCCTGCAATGTTTCAGACATTGCTGGGCTGGAGCCACTAATGTGCTTGTTAGTTCACTTTAGTTCTGGGGACTATTGATTTAACTACTTTATGCCTTAGTACTTTGAAATTTTATATAAAAGGTGTTTATTGCTTATGTAAGATGCTTCTATACAATGTATCTGAAGTCTTAGAAACTTACAATGTTGACCTAAGGTATCCACTCCATGGGGATCCTGAGTCAGACCAAAGGTTGCTTGCCTTTTGCCTTTCTTCTCTCTTTTCCTTTTATATTTGTTCTCTGGTGCACAGACCATCTTGTCAGATGACTGGGACAGGTGTTATTCCTTGGTGGTGTGTGTCATGTGATGTGTGACCATTTTGTCACTTTTTCTCTCTATTGCTAGCTGCTTATCTGCTTCCTATCTCTAGGTTTTTACTAGTGTTTATATGCCTTAGTCTCCTGCTCTGTTAGCTTTTAGTTTCTGCTACTGCTTCTCAGAGAGGTTTGCCATATCTCCATACTGCTCTAGCTACATAATTTATATTTAGTTCTAGGCAGTTTTGGCTTCTGGTATCTCCTCTCGAGACTATCTCTGTATCTTCTTTTGTGTGCCATTGGAATTGCAAATTAAATGCTATGTTCCATGTCCAATTATGTATGTTGAGAGTGCTTGTTATCTTTATGTAAGCATCTTTTTCTTATATTGCTGCATTTCGCTGCTCCTGTTGCCCCATTCTCTTTATTCTGTTTTGCCCTTTTATGTCCTTGTCTTCTATATCCCATATTACTACAGCAACCTATAGTTGCTAGGATTGACCCCTCCTGGACTGTCTAGCCAGTGCCCCACATTAATGGCAATGCATTTCATTGGCTAGGGCAGGACCTCATATATCCGGTAATAGCACTTCACCTCCAGGACATGCTGGAGCATTTGCTAGTTGTGTGGCAAGGATGGAGGAAGTTCTTGGGCAGGAACGAGAATGAGTCTGGATACAAATCATGGCTTTCTGACTTTAGTATGACAACTTAGCACATAGTCTTGCCGTGCTGCAAGATTATCAGGCAGATTGCCAAGATGCCTTAGACTGGCAGGCCTATAACAACATCTAGCTAGGAGACCTGTTACCACTATGCAATGACTCATTGCTGCCCTCAGACGACTCTCTGCCATTGGAGGAAGATGATTAATGGACTATAGAGTAGATTAGCTGTTAATGTACATAATTTTGTTACTTGCTGCCTGTTTGTATACAAATTGTTTTTGGTGCCTCTAAGCAACATTAACTGAAAAAAAAAGTAGAAGAATGGCAAAACAATAAGTAGAGTATGGTAAGAGGGAATCAGTAAGAGAAACTTGGTAAGAAACTTAGCAGAATTTTTGGAGCCAAGGGAAAACACTCAGTAGATCATCATAGTGAAAAACTCTTGGCAAAGGTTGCACAAAGTGCTAAGCATTGGCAACATGCTAGCGCTGTGTCTTGAGTATGTACAGAAAATGTCTGTAAAGTATGGTACAGTAAGCGACTTGGCAAGAAAACTGAAGCAAAAGTAAGTAAATAAAAGTGTAGGCTTATTAATATTTTATAGTATTTTTAATTGTTCTCTTCTTTTTCTATATAGTTGGCAAGTCATCATTGTCCAGTAACTCTGTTTCTTCAAGTTCACGAAGCTTGGCAGTGTCAATGTCTAGCGCCTCAAGCAGCAAGTAAATGCATTCTCTGATGAGATATAATAATAAGCAAAAGGCGGAAATGGGTCTGTGGAGTATGGATCCATCTAGTTTACAAAGGACGTAAGCACCTTCATGGTTACAGGAGATAACTACTAAAGGCCCAAGATAGTGTGGGTGCATCTTCTTGTTATAAGAGATCTCAATTTTGGAGTTGCACATCAGCACTAGTGCCCCCTTTAGGAAGTTGTAGTCCTTGATAGTAGTGCTGTGATCTATTTCAAACCTAAGTGCTGCTTGGCAATGAGCAGCAAAGACAGTTTTGTGAAGTTGCTCCAAGTCCTCACATCATTGCTGGAGGTCAATAGCATGCCTGGCAATGAGGTCGGTAGTTGCTAAGATGCTGTTGAGAGCCGGCTGAAGATAAGTTGCCTTGACAATGTCAGCAGAGAGTAGTGGATGTGTGCCAGTAGCTGCATAATAAGGAGAACAACACACATGCTTATGAATTGTGACCCTTTCCAACCAAAAGACTGAATATGTCACTTCACTCCAACAGGACTTATTGCCATCAACTGCCTTGAAGAGTGCTTGCCACACATCAAAATGGGGTCATTCTACCAACCTGTTGGCATGCTTGTTGTAACCAGAGATACAAATGTGGTGGATATTGTACTTCTTAGTGAGGTAAGTCAATGCTTTAATGATAGGCACACCATTGTCAGTAACAATCTTCCTTAATGCCCCCCATTGGCAAATGACATCCTCAAAGAGCCACTTGGCTATGGCATTGGTATTCTTGTGCTGGAGCATGTGGAATTCAGGCCAGTAGATTAGCAAGCAACGTCCCTAGATGATATACTTATAATGACCTAACTTTGGCATGTGCATAGTGTCAATATAGATTTTGCTGAACAAGGACACTGGCATGGCAACAGTAGGCAGTATGAGCACTTGGTAAGTTTGCTGAATCTGGCAGAGATGACAGGTCCTGATGTACCAGATGACATCGGCACTAACATGAGGCCACCAAAAGTGCTCTAGGAGAGTAGCTCAAGTAGCATACAGACCTCTGTGACCAAGTTTGTTGTGCATAGCACACAGAATATGTAGGCAACTGTCCTGCTTGATGACCAGTTTATGAGCACCATTGCAATGTCATCACCAAAGACAATTGTTGACAAAGAAGAAGTGAGTAGCATATTGGATGAAAGTGGCGTACTTATTGTTTGCTAAGGTTTGTGGGTTGCTTAAGGTATTGTATCCATTGCTCCATGGCTAAGAGGTGCTTATCTTCAGCTTGGGCCTTGGTGAATCAAAATATAGTGTTGTAGATTAGTTGGTGACTGTCTTTTCTAAGCGGTTGAGGGTCTTGTACAATACTTACCAGAGAGAAATCCTGGCTAAGGATGCTTGCTATGTAGAAAGTAAGCAGGGCGCTAAAGATGTCAGGTTGGTAAGGAACAATAGAGTGCAGGAAGATAGTGGTGGGCTGTTGCCAGCACAGAAGATGAATGGGTTGCTAAATAAGGTGCATAAAGTAGTATAAGCAGTCAATCCAATCTTCAAAGTTGCTATTATCATTAGCATCTATTGCTGGGTTGCCAGGTTGCTGGGGTTGCCTAGAGAGTCCATCTGGTCCATGGAAAGTGCCTTTGACATGAACAAGCTCAAAGTGGAACATGAGGATAGCTACCACTCAATAGTTCATGCTAGCTGACAGCTAGATGTCAGGGTTTTGGAGCATACCCTTGATGTACCACCTCAACAATAAGGTTGCACATGCCAACGAGATACATCTTTAGTGCATGGAACATCTTGAACAGGCCATAGAGCTTCAACTTTGGCTGACTGTAGTGCAATTCCTAGTTATTAAGCATGATAGATCCAAAGCAGTTGTAGCTGCATTGTTTCTGGTTGTTGCTAAGGCACTGGCAGAGAAAGTAGCTGACAGCAATATATGATGTGTTGGCTGCTAAGATAACCAGGTTGACAAAGGTGTAGTTGATAGGAATGAGGGGCTTAGCATCTTTCAATACTTTGACAAGGTTGCATTGAAAATTGACTTGGTCTGGGCCAAACTCAAATGGTTTGTTAGCGCACGTGAGTTGGGTAAGGTGATGAGCATGATAGGCAAAGTTCTTGACAAATATATGGAGAATGCCCATGGTGCCAAGAAAGGTGTGGACTTCAGATAAGTCATGGCAAGAACCTCAGCACTCAAGAAGCGCTAAGTGAGATTCATCGGGAATGCAATCAGCAGGAGTGCAGATGTGTCCAAGAATTTTGAATCTTGGCACACAGAAAAGGAGTTTGTGACCGCTAAAGGTCCCACCACTATACTTCATGCACTGGAAAACACAATTGAGAAGCTGAAAGAATCTCAAAGTGCCAAGCATATGTTGTGGTTGTTGGGATGCTTCTCCAGCAAGCCATCAATGAGTCACTAGTCCTTGGGTCCTTTAATGCCAATGTCATCAATAAAAGCATATTATGAGGGATTTTGGGTTGGAGGATAAAGGTGATATTATTGTGAAAAATAGGGACTGAGTTAGTCTAGCCCATAGGGAGGGTAACTAGGCACAAGATGCCAAAAGGAGTTTGAAACATAGTAAGGTCATAGGAAGAGGAATGAATCAAGTGCTTGTTGTAGCCAACATAGAGATCCAAAGTAGCACCACAGATGCGTCTGGCAAAGGACTCAGCAACGTGGTCAGGAAAGGGAGGCATGCCAGAGTGCTGAATGGTAACTCTATTCAGTGGCTCTAGACTGTGGACAATATGCAAATTACTGTTTTTCTTAAATACACAGAATCAGCAAAAGCAGTAAGAGCTATTGGATGGCTTATAGATGCCAGTCTGTATTTTGGTGCATATAATCTGGCAGACCTTGGCCTCTATACCAGGCAGCAAGAGTCTATTGTGTTCAGTTTATAGCATGTGAAAGATAGTAGGAATTACCACAGGTGAGAAGAAATCTGTGCACAAGCTGCCGCGCTCAGAGTCCTCCTATGCAAAGGCCTAGTTCTGCTTGGCAACAAGGTTGGTAAGAACATCCATTTCATTTTTGGTGAGGAAACAGGTATTGTGGTCTTTGATGAACTGCTGTTGACGCTTGGTGATAAATTGTTCTGTCAGTTGGAAGGATGGCAGATGCAGCATGAGAGTCAGGATGTTGGCAAGAGGGTCGTCAAGGATACAGTGGCTCAAAAAACTGTCCCAATGTTTCATACTTTTTGAAAGATGACATTGGTATGAAGGATGGGAAGTACATAAAATCCTTATTAAATCATGTAAAATACTATGACATCATAGCTACAGATTGAATCTAGGGTTATGTAATCAAGATCAAAACTGATGGTATAGTGTTTGGTTCAAAAAGCTTCAGGGAAGTGAGCAGCAACAGGTTTGGTTTTAAGCATGATAGGCTTGAATTTCTTCTTTACTTGAACACCTTTCCTTTTGAGAATGTTAATGTTACTATAAACAGAGGTGGAAAGAGGATTAATATTGGTAATGGAAGAGTGAGGTGTGGAAAGTCCAAGAATGGCAGGAGCAGAGGCTCCAGGAAGAGTGGTAAGATATGTGTCTTTTGTAGCAATTTTTTAAAAAGTGTCCAAGGCAGTAAGATACAAGTAGGCAAGAGATGAGTTGGTAATATTTTGTGTGGTTTTCTGGGGATTTTCAGTAGCAGAATTAGGTGTAGTAGAGAGTACTTCTGTATCAAGAAAGGCTGTTTGAAAAAATATGTACAAGACCACTGGCATGGTTATATTCTAGCCTGAGCACTACATCTCCATGATCATCGCCAATCACCTCCTCGATGGTCTGTGAAAACACCAGTGAAGCTGCTCACTGGTGTGATGTTCAGTGAATTCAGGCAGCTTGCCACATGTACCTTTCTATTGCCCTCAAGAGAATGTTGGTACGGTGCATTGGATACCGGAGTTGGGGTTGCTAATAGTCAAGGTTGTTTCCTTGTTGGTAAAAGTCTTGATTACTGAGCACACCAAGTTGTTAAAAGGTCTGCCAAGAAGGAGGTCATAGGTGGGGAAACATAGGATGTGTATCTGCAGATAGAATGTGATGTTGCCAATAGTGCATAGTACATTCTTGGTGAGACTGAGAGATCTGTCGACAGTACTGTTAGCACTCTGCATGTTTAGAACAACGTTAGGGTTGTAGATTAAGCCTAGTTTGTTAGCAACCTCTGCAGCCATAGAAATGATTTGGGAACTGCTGTCCACAATGGCCTTGACATCACTCCTATTATCAATGGTAAGCATGATAGACCTAATGGCGTGAGAGTCCTGGGCGACGGTAAGGATAGCAGAATCTTCTCCATGCTCTAGTGACTGCATATAAGTTTTTACTAGATCGACAGAGGTAGCAGAATCAACAGAAAAAGTGTTGGCATTAAGGGTCTTGGAAGGGTTGGTAGTAACAGAGAAACCAGGGAGTGTGTTGTCTAACTTGTTGATCTCAGTAACAGTAGTTGCTAAGAGGTGTTGAGGTGTAATTGCCATCTTGACCTAGTTCCAAATGTTGGGAGCAATACTGCAGAGATCCTCCACAAAGAGCATGACTGGCATTTTCATAATGTGGCTGAAGACATGATTGGACTTCTCTATATCAAAGATTGCTGCAGTAAGTCGGTAACTGCCTTCAGGATGTTTCTTGGAAGTGGCAAAGTTGTATTGAGCAGGAGCATGATACTTATCGGAAAGACCAGCATAAGGATGGAGAGGTGGTAAAGGAGCATTGGGAACTGGAGTAGATGTGGGAGGTGGTGTCAGGTTCCACTGAGTCGGGGGCTTTCTAAGAAAGCAACACCCTTACGAGACAGACTTGATCTACGGATACTCAGGTGTCTGGAACTCCAGAGCTAGGACTCTGGGGTTCAAGATGTGGACAGGGGTGATCCCAGGAGAGGGGACTTGATCTGGGAGTTTGGGTTTTGGATAGCTGAGGGTTGGGTGGGGGTCGAGTTGTGAACCGGGGGTTCTAAGATGAGACCAGGTTAACAAATTATAAGTTGTGAAGTGCATACCAAACTTAGAGCATGTGATTATTCAAGCATGCCAGTCAAAGTGTGCCAGTCAGTGCGTACCAGTCAAGCAGAGGGCATGCAACAATTCAAGTTAATATCAAGACTAGCAAATACAACAGGGAACTATGCTATAAGTACTGCGGGACCAGGTCTCAGGGTTCCGGAGTGTCTGGGGTGGGTTCCGGAAGTCATTGAGTAGCGGGCAGGGACTGTATACTTGGATCGTGCGTGTGGGATGCATGATCAATTGGCATGGAGGGAACTGTGATGCGTGATGCGTGATGGCTGGAAGCGAGTCGCATGATCTGATCATTGATCAGGGCTGGTGGCAGCTGATGGCAGCCCTTGATGCACATGATGGCGGTGTCAGTAGTTGTGATGGCAGAGCGTGTCCTATGGGGTCGGAGGGAGGGTCCCAGATGGTGTTCCAGGGGTGTCCCAGGGTGGATCTGAAGGGGAGGGGTTGTGACATCACCCCCCCCTCAGCGCCAAGACCCTCCGAGGCATGCATAGCCAGTGGTTTGGACCGGGGTCCAATCATGGGATCTGGCACCTGACTTGCCACATATCAAAAAAAAATTTTACCATCAAACTCAACCATGTCGCGTATGCTGATGCATTCCCCGATGCCCCCACATACTAACGAGGTCACGCCCCTCATGGCCTGGGAAGCCTGGGATATGTGGTACTGAGCTTGCCTCGACCAGGAGCATGTGGCAGCACTTGCTCAGCAATATGAGTGCTTCCCGCATTGTCTGCTTATCTCAACTGACCTTCCTTTTCCAGAACAACTCAATAATCCTGTCCCGGAAGCAGGTCCCAGCCAGCTCCCAATGTGGGCTCTAGTGTCTTTCTGGAGTCCTACCCGAGTTGTTCTGTGCCCACCTTTGCACGGATGACTGTCCGCCCTTCCTGTCCTCAATCCCCTCCTATTTCCGCCGTTCTGGAATGGCAATAGGGGCCGTTTCAGAGGTCCCAGAGAGTCAACGTGTTGCGTGGGCGGACGCAATGCAGGAGCTGTTTGGAGAGACCCTGGAGAGGCCCCGGGGTCTATCTGCCCACGCCTAGTGCGTGAGCAACGGACTGGTGAGTGCTTTCCTACCTCTGGTCTCATTGCTGACTTTGGCGCAGTGCTTGCACTGTGCTCGACGGGTGGTCCCCTGCCTGTTCGAGGTCCTGGGCCCCTTGTCCTGCCAGGACTCGTCCGTGTGTGAGGCGTGCCGCCTCAACCACAAGCGATGTTCCATGTCAGCGCTGTGGAGGACGTGCTGTGTCTCTCAGGAGCAGGGGTGGCCGCTGGGGGGAGTCACCTGGAGGATGGGGGTCGAGGAGCGGGACTGGGTGGAGCCAATGGAGGAGGCAGTGGAGCCGGTGGGGGAGGCGCCCACGGGGGCGTCTGGTGAGGGGTCATCCCGTGGTCCTGATCACCCGTCGGGCGACTTGGGCCAGGACCATCAGTCACAAGGGTCATGGGGGGTGCCCCAACAAAGAGAAGAGGCGGGCACTGCCCAGTCCCTCTCCGTGGCCCTCTAAGAGGGCGCGTCTGCCTGCAGAGACCCCATTCCCAGCTTCCTCAGCACGCCTCTCTCTGGCGGCCTTTTCCCCATTGTCCAGGCAACTGCTGGATGCTGAGGTGAGGGCTCTGCAGGAGTGCCTGGAGCAGGCCAACCAGGAGAGGGGGGAGCATGAAGAGGGGGTGAGGGAGGAGGCGGCGCTCTGGAGGGGGCTGGAGGAGGAATGCGAGACGGCCCTCCAAGAGCTGGAGAAGGCGAGGGTAGCCCATGGGAGAGCTGAGGCCCAGCTGGATGCCATGAGGGCCAGGCTGGAGCAGGGGGTGGGGCTCCTGGGGCAAGGTCCCTCGAGTCTGGAGTTGGTCGAGGCCTTGCGTCAGGACGTGGTGATTGGGCGCATGGCCTCATTGAGTGAGTGTCCCCCCTTTTTCATGGTCAGGTCGGTACTAATATTTCCAGGCTGGGCTCAGGAGCATCGCCTGCTCCTGCACAGGGCTGCCACAGCATTCGCGTCCCTGCAAGAGGGGTTATGGTCAGAGGCAGGGAACCCCAGGGTGGAGCAGGGTCTGGATTTGTTGGGGAGGTTGGTGGTTGCGCACCACTGGAGGAACATCCCAGCTCCGGAGTCGTGGTTTGAACAGGTTCTGAATGAGGGCAAGCAGCTCCCATCCTGGGATCAGTTAGCCGAGGAGGTGTGGCGGGAGCATGGTCTGGAGGGAGTGGGGGAGGATTTCTGGGGCTGGCCGAGGGGAGGGGATGGTGAGGGCAGTTCGGGGCTCCAGCTCTAGGGGCCCCCATTTTCTTCTTGACATTGTCGGTTTCATGGTCCCTATCCCTGTAGTATTTTGTAATTATATAAAAAATGTATATACTTGGTCTCCTGGGGTTAGAGGGTAGTGTGAGTAAGGGGCAAAAAAACTGGAAAGAGCACCTTGCCCAGACTCTGAGGTGCTACTGCAGAAAAGTACTAAAAAGGGTGAAATATAGAGGGGGAACAGAAAATATACACGGGAGTTGAATCTCTACTGAGCCCAGAGGCGGGGGTTATGCCTACTATTGCC
Source organism: Macrolepiota albuminosa (assembly GCA_027475525.1). Taxonomy (NCBI): domain Eukaryota; kingdom Fungi; phylum Basidiomycota; class Agaricomycetes; order Agaricales; family Agaricaceae; genus Macrolepiota; species Macrolepiota albuminosa. The sequence continues at coordinate 7,691 of JAMWFC010000008.1, read as the reverse complement.
GTCTATGAGTTCTGCGCCTGGGAGGATCTTTTCTCAGGTGCCGTTGCTGGAAGTCCCAGAGCTTGTCGAGGGTGCTGTCGAGGTTTTGGCGCGGTTCCCAAGTGTCGTCCTCCAGGCTGTATCCCTTCCATCGTACGAGGAAGTGGGGTTGTCCATGAATGTTCTGGGCATTGAGGATGTCTTCAACTTCATAGTGATACTCGTCCTTGATCTCGACCAGGGGAGGGGTTTGGGGCGTCATTCAGAGGAGGGATCCAGGGGATGTTGTTCTAGGAGGCAGACGTGGAATACCGGGTGCAGACCTTTAAGTCCTGGAGGGAGCTCGATCTTGTAGGCATAGGATGAGACTTTCTTCAAGATCTTGAATGGGCTGAGGCGCTTGTGATTGAGCTTTGGGGAGGGCCAGCAGGTGCAGAGGTGGCATCAGTCTGACTATATCTTTGTCCTGGGGGTCCAGTCGGGGGTGTCTTCCCGTTTCTGGTCGGTGTATTTCACATAGGCCTGGTTCGCGGTGTTGATCTCTTCTTGGAGGAACTTGTGAAGGGATTGGAGATCCCAGATGACCTCGTGGGCAGCATGCGATGGGATATCCTGGAGCGAGAGGGTCAGTCATGGGTGGTACCCCTTGTTAGCGAAGAAGGGTGATATCCTGGTAGCGGAGTGCGGTGTATTGTTGTAGGTGAACTCAGCCAGGGGGAGCTCAGCGTGCCAGTCGTCCTGCAAGTAGTTGATGTACAGCCAGAGGTACTGCTTGAGAGACTGATTGACCCTTTTGGTCTGACCATTGGTTTTGAGGTGGTAGGCAGTAGAGAGGTTAGTCTTTACTTCAAGGGCCTTACACAGGGAGGTCCAGAACTTGAACACGAAGAGTGGGCCGCAGTCAGAGACGATGTCGTCTGGAAGTCCGTGTTTGGCGAAGACGTGCTTGGGGAACAGCCAGGCAAAGTCCAGGGCGGTGTCCATGGTGTGGCAGGGTAGGAAGATGCCCTGTTTGGTTAGCCTACACACAACAACGAGAAGGCATCGAACCCTTCAGATTCTGGGAGTTCAGCAATGTGATCCAGGGATATGGAAGACCAGGGGCATCGTCTGACTGGCAAGGGTTTCAGGAGCCCATAGGGTTGGTGTTGGGGGACCTTAGCCCAGAGGCAGGGTTCGCATGATCAAATGTAGCAGGTCATGTCCTTCTTTAGCCCTGGCCAAAAGTAAGTCTGGGAGATAAGCTACGGATCCCAGGATGTTCCCAGAGCTTGGGGTCGTGGTGTTGGCAGAGAACATTGTAGCAAAGCTGGGCATGATCTGGGACGTAGATGCGGCCATCCCGGAGGAGGAGTTTCTTGTTGGGGGACAAGGAGAAGGCAGGGTCCCAGTCAGTTCTGTTGGGGGGGTTGCGAGGGTCGTGGTCGGTGAAGTACTTGTCTTGGCGGGTGCAGCGTATCTGGCTCAGAGTTCCTTTGTCGTTTAAAATCAGTACAGCATTCAGATGTTCAGGAGAAATCACCACATGATGATTGAACGCATTGCATTCTGCCTCAAACAACTTCTTGGGGTAGATGTCCGGTCATTGGGTGAGGGCATCAGGTTTAGCCCCAAGTCGTCCTGGGCGGTACTGGATCGTGAAGTCGTACTCTGAGAGGATCTCGGACCATTGGGCCTGCCAGCGACTGAGTTGCTTGGTTGTGGTGAAGTACTGCAGGTTGTTGTGATCTGAGTAGACCTGGATCCGGTGCCAGGCTCCCTTGAGGTAGGCTCGCCATTGTTTGAAGGCTTCGACAATGGCGAGGAGCTCCTTGTCGTAGATGTTGTAGTTGAGCTCGGCATCGATCATGGACTGGGTGTAGAAGGCTCGACAATGGCGAGGAGCTCCTTGTCGTAGATGTTGTAGTTGAGCTCGGCATCGATCATGGACTGGGTGTAGAAGGCGACTGGCTGGGGCTCCCCACTGTCGGATCCCATCTGTGAGAGAATCCCGGCGATGGTGTAGTCAGAGGCGTTGCATTCTAGGATGATCGGGAGGGCGGGATCATAGTGCTGGAGTACGGGGGCAGCTGTGAAAGCCTCCTTGAGCAGGTTAAAGACGCTCTGGCACTTACTGTCCTAGTTCCATGCAACGTCCTTGCGTGTGAGCCAGTTGAGGGGTTTTGTAATACCGGAGTAGTTGTCTATAAAACTCCAGTAGAAATTAGCAAAACCCAGGAAGGTCTGTACTTCCTTGACATTCCAGGGTTGTGGCCAGTTGATGATGGCCTCGACCTTGTGGGGGTCCATGCAAACACCATTTGGGGATACAATGACGCTGAGATACTCAACCTCTTCCATGTGGAATGAACACTTCTTGGGCTTGGTGTGGAGGTTGTGCTCCCGGAGGCGTTCAAGGACTTGCCGGACATGCTTCTGGTGTTCCTCCCTCGAGTCGGAGTAGATGAGGATGTCATCCAAATAGATGATCACGAAAATGTCGCTCATGTCATGGAAGATGTTGTTCATAAAGTATTGGAACGTGGTGGGGGAGTTAGTCATTATGAAAGGCATCACAAGGTACTCAAACAGACCGTACCACATATGGAACGCAGTTTTCCACTCATGTCCTGGGGTGATGTGGACATTGTTGTAGCTGGAGTGGAGGTCGATTTTTGTGTAAACCTTGGCACTGTGGAGTCGATCAACCAGATCGCCAATGAGTGGGAGTGGGTAGCAGTTGTTCTTGGTGATCTTATTGAGTCCCCAGTAGTCAATGCAGAGTCAGAGCGAACCGTCCTTCTTCTTGGCGAATAGAACTGGGGCTCTGGCGGTGGAGGCAGAGGATTAGATGAATCCCTTCCCAAGCATTTCATCAAGGTAGTCCTTAAGGGCCCAGAGTTTGACTTCTGACATGTTGTATACCTTGCCAAAAGGGGGAGCAGCTCCTTCCTCAAGGTCAATCGTATGGTCATAGGGGCGGTGAGGGGGAATCTCTTTAGCGTCGCCTTCGGAGAATACGTCAGCGAACTCGTGATACTCCAGGGGAACTACTTCTCGGAGGATTTGTTCCTCGGTTTTCTTTTCCAGAGGGATAGTGTCCCCTTATAGGTGTTCTTCTGGGAGAGACGGTGAGGTGTGTAGCTGAAACGTAGGGGTTCCATTCCTCATGAGGTGGACGAAGGGGGCGGCTCCAATGATTCTAATGTTGAGTGCATTCAGGTTGATCAGGGTCGCAGGTGCATCAGCTGGAGCGGGTTTGATGCGCGTCTGAGACCAGCCCAGGTAGTTCAGCCCTTTGTACCTGTTCCGAGAAATGTTTGGGGGTCGATCAGGGGCCTTGCAGGTTTGGGCGGGTGTGGGTGGCCTACAGGTGGGAGGCGCGACTGTTGCCCCAGGAGTGTCGGGTATCAGGTTGCTCCCTAGGGCCCAGAGGTGCACGGTGGTCGAGAGGTGGTCTTCAGGTCCTGGGAAGGTCATGGTGAGTGTCCTCCAATCAATGTCGGGGTTCATGTCACATAGCCAGGGTAGTCTCAGCACCATTGGAGTCAATTTGTGAAGTTGCGTGACCAGGAAGTTGGAGGTCAACGCATAGTCGTTATCCAGGGTCACATGTTCCAAGTGAGACCTCTGGATGGGGCTGGAGGAGGAGGGGGTGCCGTCGAGGCATTGAAGGTGGAGGGGTTGGTTGAGGGAGTCATGGGGAAGGTCAAGGGCATCACTAATAAAAACTCCGGTAGCTCCGCTGTCAATGAGGGCTGATATCAGTCCTGGGGTGCCATTCAACCTGGCATTGATGATGAAGGATTGAGATGAGCGGGACTGAAGTCTGGGGGGCGGTGGGAGCCCGTCCAGGGGGTCTTCCGGGGTCGGATCTGGAGAGGGAAAGATATCAAAGGGGAGTTGCTGGTCGTTGGGCGTCAGTTCCTGGGTCAGGCGAAGGGTGAGATGTCACCAGTCAATGCAGGGGTTGGTGTCTTGGAGCCATGGAAGCCTTAAGACCAGGGGTGCGGAGGGGTGGAGTTTGGTCAACAACATCCAGAGGGTGTGAGTCTGTCCGTTGGCGAAAGTAACAGGCATACACACAAAATGAGTGACGTCTCCCACCATAGAGGCGTCTTTGTCGAAGAGGCAGAGTCGCACCAGGACTGGGAGTCGCTGGGCAGGTTCTGGGGCAAAGATAGACCATGCCTTGTTGATGAAGTTGTCTGTGGCGCCACTGTCGACGAGGGTATTGAGGGGGGTTCCAGAGGGGGTGAGGCAGGTTTTAAGGAGGAGGGAGTGTAAGGAGTGGGAGGGTTGGTAATCCGTGAGGGTGTCCTGTGTGAGTATCATGGAACAAAGATGGGAAATCAGGGTGGAGAAGATGTCGGGGTTGATTCTGCAATTTAGGACGTCTTCCAGGTCTAAATCACTGGATCGTTTTCTGAATACTCATAGGTGGCGTCCTCTCCCTCAAAGGTCCAGGTGGTGTGCCCCATAACCTGTTGTTGGGGGCACTCGGAGATGAAATGGTCTTTCTCACTGCAGAGTATGCAAATGCCCTCCCTTCTTCGTCGTTCCTGCACATCCTTTGGAACCTCGATCTAGGGTCATCCCTTTTTCTGGAGCCAGTTGGCCCAGAGGGCCTCCTTGTCCTGTTCATCAGCGAAGTCAGAATACTCAGGGTCTTCCAGGGGTTCCTCGGGGCTTGGCACGTCACCCAGGTTGCTGGTGGTCACAGCAGCATTGAGTTGGGCCTGGGGGCAGGCACCGCTGCTGGGGTTAGTATTGGGTGGACCACGACTCACTGGGGGTCAGCTGCCAGGGAACGCGGGGGGACCGGGGTTTCAGATTTGGGGGTTGGGGGTTTTGCCGGAGGGCCATGGGAGTCCTCCTCTAGGGTTTCAGGAGGCTCGGGAGTTCAAATACTCGCTGGGTTTTGCTGGAGGGCCATGAGAGTCCTCCCCTAGGGTTCCAGAAGGCTTGGAAGTTCAAATAGTAGCGTTGATCGATCTGCATGATAAGGGCCTTGTATCCATCGTAGGAGGGTTGTTTTGGGGCAAGTCGGAGGATGTCCTTGATACGTTGTGGCAGTGTATGGCAGAGGGCGTACTGGAGGGTGCTGTAATTCCAACCTGTCTTGTAAGCTTCCTTCTCAAAACATACAATGAAGGTGGTGAAGTGTTCTTCAGAGTGCATCCGGAGGTTGAAGAGATTGTCCTTGGCCTCAGCCATGGTGTCGTAGATCCCAAACTTTCTGAAGAACTTGTTGACAAAGACTTGCCAGCAAGAGAGTGCCGGGTTGTTGGGGTCGAACTGGATGAGGGCCGTGTAGTGGTCGAAGACGATCCCCTGGAGGTACGAGGCGGCAAAGGCCACCCAGAAGCTGTCAACCTGAAAAGTGAGTGGCTTCGTCTGAAACGTGTTAAGACATTGGGTGAGGAATGTACACCATTTTTGGGGGTCCCGGCCCATGAATGCATTGGGCTTTTGAATGTCCAGACGTCCTTTGCGGGCAAGGGTGTTGCGAGCGTCATCCAGTCCGGTAGCGTTGTGGAGAGGGGGGCCAGCATTGTAGTAGTAGTAATAATGGTTACCCCCTCCTCCTTGTGGAGGAAAGGCACTGAGGGCAGGACCACACCTGCCTGGAGGGCCTCCTCCAGGTGGCTCACCTGGGGGTCCATGCCTGGGAGGCCCGTTGTCCCAGATGGGTTCGTTCTGACCGGAGGGAGGCCCAGGTCTCCACACAGGGGGTGGCGGAGATGGAGGGCCTGGGGGTCATCCTCGAGGTTCAGCTGGGAGAGGCAGAGGCAGTCGGGGAGGGTTCGGTGGTGTTGGGTCGGTCTGAGGGGGGCCGGGTGCCAGGTTGCATAGGGTACGTTCAACCTGGGAGGGTCATGCTTGCATCGGAGGCCATGGAGGGTTCTGCAGGTCGAAGTGGGGCAGGGGGTTGCAGCGGAAGTTGGGCTCCAGAGGGGCCAGGGCTGATGTGGGAGGCAGTGCCAGGGCAATTGCGGGCACAGGTGTGGGGTGTTGTTCGTTGTTGCCGCGTGTGAGCTCGTCAATGTAGCACAGCATGTCATCTGTGTTAGGGGTGTCCACCTGGGGTCTACCGGAGGCTGTCGGGGGCAGGGGTCAGGCATTGTCCATTCACAGGAGCAGTTCCAGGGGTCTCTGGGGCTGTCCCCAGATCTCAAAGGTGCTAGGAATGGAGTTAGCCCTACGGTGAGTCAACAAGCCTACTGTGCAGGCAGTGGGCTGATCAAATAGCCCTCCTGTCAGGTTGGGAGACCGTAGTATGGCTGAGGCGTTTTGTCGCTCTTCCCGTTGTTGTTGCTCTAGAGTGGGGACTGTGGGGGCTGCCAGGGCCAGTTCTGGAGATTCCCACCAGATGTGAATCGAGCAGCCCAGGTCTGCGGGGTCGTTGAGGGGTCAAGGGGAGGGGGACACGTGGACTTCGTCGAGCAGTTGTTGCAATTCTTTGTAGAGGATAATGTTGCATCTAAACTTTACCATAGTCTGCTCTGGGAGTTCTCCTTGCATGAGGCAATTCCCAAATTCGACCAAGCAATGGGCCCAGTCCTCCAGAGTGCCTGTGAAGTTGTCGTGTCCAAATTCCATGAGTAGCACCCTTGCCCGTTGTGTGAAGTCCTCCGGCAAGATTCTGAGCGAGCGGAGCACTTCATCCCATTGCTATTCGTAGTCCTCGAGACGTTGTCGTCCTATTGGCAAGGGAGGGGTCTGAGCGGGTGGGGCGGTGGTCGGGTAGTGTCAAGGGGGATAGTCGTAGTTGAGAGGTCTCTGGGGTTGGGGGGCAGGGCGCTGGTAACCGTAATAGGGGGTGGGTGCAAAGGGGCCCTCGCTGGGGGGTACCGGGCAAGGTCCACTGGGAACTGGTGGTGTCTCTGGCAGGCCCCCGGGGATGCTCCAGTATGAGAGGACCTCCACGGGTCGCGCCATGGCTAGGTTGGGTGGAGGGGCCCAGCTAGCTGAGGGCCCCAGATCATAGAGAGATGAGTCAGAGGCCCAGTGGTGGTGGAGGTATTGGGGTTTGTATGGGAGAGGTGGATAGGCGGGGCGGGGGGTCTGTGCAGAGTAGTGATCGGGGACCGGGCACCTGTAAAGGTTGGTCTGGTAGCCCATGGGATAGTAGGTATGAGTATACGTAGCCATCAAGAGCGGTGTAAGGAGGGAGTCTTGATATTATGTCAGGTTCCACTAAGTTGGGGGCTTTCTGGAAAAGCAATGCTCTTACAAGGCAGACTTGATCTACAGATACTCAGGTATCTGGAACTCGGGGGCTAGGACTCCGGGGTTCAAGATGTGGACAGAGGTGATCCCGGAAGAGGAGACTTGATTCAGGGGTTTGGGTTTTGGGTAGCTGAGGGTTGAGTGGGGGTCAAGTTGTGAACCGGGGGTTCTAAGACGAGACTGGGTTAACAAATTATAAGTCGTGAAGTGCATACCAAACTTAGAGCACGTGATTATTCAAGTGTGCCAGTCAAAGTGTGCCAGTCAGTGCGTACCAGTCAAGCAGAGGGCATACAACAATTGAAGTTAATATCAAGACTAGCGAATACAACAGGGAACTATGCTATAAGTACTGCGGAACTGGGTCTCAGGGTTCCAGGGTGTCTGAGGTGGGTTCCAGGAGTCATTGAGTAGCGGGCAAGAACTGTTCCGAGATCTAGAATAGATCGAGGTTTTTCTGTGCAGCGGACTATGTGTGGGAAAAATGTCTTCGATTTTTG
>JAMWFC010000009.1:2299774-2457273 GCA_027475525.1 Macrolepiota albuminosa | reverse complement strand
GCCGGAAGACGACAATGAGATGAGCGGGAGTGAGGCGGATGGCGAGGATTTTAACGTTACGTGGGACAAGCTTCGGGCGGCTGGTCAGGGAATGGTGGGGAAAATTCCCGCCGATGGAGGATAGGCCGAGTCAAGAAGAGATCAATTTGAATTTCGGAGGTGCTACAGAGGAGGACTTAGGGTTAGGCGATTTCTTGCACAGGGTAGGAAGTGTTTGCATGGTCGTTATGCAGACCTCGACAAGTTGACTTGTTCAATGTATTTGCGACATTAAAGCACGTGATTCACCGGTGCACCGACACTTTATTTTCATATCTATTTAGATAAGATTACATCTTGCAACTTGATTTTAAATATATATTTATTTATTTAGAAAATGAGTTAGCGTGGGACAATGATCACTTTCGATCAAGCATAGCCACAACTAATATAGATATTTATTTATTTATTTCAACCAAATTAGTTAGCGTGGGGAACTTGATCACTTTTGACGAGGGCTCTCAAGGAGCCCTCGTCAAAAGTGATCAAGCACAGCCACGACTATCCCACCGCCCACCCCTCCCTGCCAATATGGTATGTATGATCATTACTTTTACTAACGTTTATTTTCATTTTTTCTGACACGTCATTTCTTGCGTAAAGGCTTGGCAACCTCCGCGAAAGCATCCAAGGTCAAACTTTTGACAACATACTTACGCTGTGAAATCCAGCTTATAATTTTCTATTTCACGCCATCTTAGACTGAATTTTAGCCCACGGCCGTAACATTACACTCTTATGCTATCCTCAATGTACGTGCTGGTTTACTGAACCGACTCCGTGGCGAAATGTGGGAGACCCTGTCCAGCTCAATCTACCTACGTTTCTCAAATGCAGGATTTTACGACGATCTGCTAAAGATGAACCAGGGTAGTACGACGACGAGTACAGAGGATATTGAAAAAGATTTGCATCGGAGTTTGCCTGAATATGCTGGATATCAGTCTGAGGAAGGCATCGGGGCATTGAGGCGTGTATTGCAAGCTTACTCTTTCAAGAATCCAGAGTTGGGTTATTGCCAGGTACAGAGATCAATAATGCTTAAGCGTGGGCTATCTTACTTCAGTTTATCGTGTCATCCATACTGCACTTGTAGGCCATCAATGCACGGCACCCTTTTATACCAATGTGTTTTTGAAGTGCTCATTTCAGCGGACCTTACTACTTTCAAGTGGTTGACGTCCAGCTTTCAGTTGCGTCGCTTCCCTGGTTCTGGAGATTGTAAGTATCTTCAAAGGAGTACTGACATGGTGACGGTTAGGGTGCTGGTAAAGGATGGGCGCACTCTGTACTTTTCAGTGAAACTGTCCGCACCGAATTTGTACAATCCTTCAAGCGCGAGGACTCGTTTACACTGGGTGTCTGTAATGGTAGTCAATTCGTTAGTTACCTCTGCAAAGTCGTCCCTGCTGCACAAGATTGACCTGATATTAAACCTAATAGGGCTGAACACTTCGAGGGCTAGTTTTTCAAACGCCAGAAGCCGTCCGTAAACTTCATAAGAGCAGATAGATTATATCTACATACAATGATTATATCTACACCAATACCATTCATCCTCCATCGGTATCCACACTCCCACACGTCCGTTTACAAAAGCCACGGTCAGAGGATCGATCCACAAGCCCCTACCCTCGTGCCACTCCCACATATAAACACCCTTCTTTTCAGATGTGTCCATTGCTCCTATCGTGTCACCATGATAAGACCCCGTCAAGCCCAACACGCCAAGCTTCTCGTCTGCTGCAGACTGGGCGTCCATCCTTTTTGTCCACGCACGCAATGGCATCTTGATCGCGACCTCCATACCGGTGCTCCCATTGTCAGAGATAAACATTCTCAGGGACCATCCTTTACCGGGACCGCGCAACAAAGCCTCGGCCAGGCAAAGCGCGGGAGGGTGGGTGGCGCCGGGGAACATGATATGGTCATAGCGACCAGCGGCGCGTGCGGCTCCAAGGGTTGCGTTGGTATGTGCGTGTCCAAATGTCTGTGTCCACAACGAGGCAGACGAGTCGAGTTAGGGAGTTAGTAGGAACGCCGTGGACGATGCAGGATTTTTAGTGTAGGTTCTAAAGAAGTCGGAAGAGGCGCTGCCAATGACGTTGACATCTGCCTCGGATTTGAAGTGGGAGTGCTGGACGAATGGCCACCAGACAGAGTCGAGGGTGCGCCAGGGCATGGAATCGAGCTCGGCAAGGCGAGATATGTAGGCTTGATGGAGATGTTTAAATGAGTCGACCATAGGGATGGATGGAATGGTGCGGCGCGCAAACAAGCCACTTCTAGAAACTTGGTATAATTATACTTTGGTTGCGCGGTTTTGGGGTTGACGAGACAAGTGGGAAAAATCGCGGGATCAAAGATCATGCATGGTATAATTAAGGCTAAGCGGCCACGTCACACCTGGTGTAGATATTGAAGATTAATATTGGAATGGTCATGACGAGATGATGCGCGGGGATTGGGTCATTAAGAGCAGCGAAGGTAAAAGTCGGACAGTAAATTGGTTACCCGCACATCCTGTGCGGCCAATGCGGGGCACGTAGTCATCAATGTCGGACGGCAAGTCGTAGTTCACAACGTGCGTAACGTTGGGAATATCGAGTCCGCGAGCGGCAACATCGGTGGCAACAAGGATAGGGGTGCGACCAGTACGGAAGGTCTGCAGGGCCTGTTCTCCCTCATGCTGGGAGCGGTCACCATGGATAGAAGTTGCAGGGAGATTGTTGGCCATCAAGAAGTCACTGAGCATGTTGGCCACGCGCTTGATCTCGACGAGGACAAGTGTCAAGCCAAAGTTTTGAGACTGGCTTGCTAAAATGTCAAGGAGGACACTGCGCTTGTCGTGATCCTCGACGTACTCAATCTTCTGGGTGATATTCTCGCTAGTAGTTCCAACGCGGCCAACGGAGAGGAAAATATAATCCTTTAGAAAATCCTTTGCAAGCATCTGAATGTCACGAGGGAACGCGGCGCTAAACATGAGCATCTGGCGCTGATGAGTCCCAGGCATGTCTTCTCCCTGAACAATGTGCCTAATTTGGGGTTCGAAACCTATGTCCGACATGCGGTCAGCCTCATCAAGAACAAGATACTGAATGTTCACAAGGCTGGCTATCTTATAAACACTGTTTACTAAATATTATTCATACTTGCAATTGAACTGATTCGGGAGCCAATTATAATATTTCATATCCAACGAAATTGAAGTCGAAGGTACACTTCATATAAGTCGTCCTCGCCAACTCCAAACCAGTCATCCATCTCGTCCAAAAGTCTCCTCCTCTCTTCCTTCCAGACTGCCTTCCTTGCCTCGATGCAGGCGCGACACATCCCTTCGCTTAACCATGGTGCGTTTGCAAGTTCAAGTAACCCACGCACCGGATCACAGAGATATTGCTGAAGCATTCCCGACTCATGTACGAGTTTTGTATGTGCCTTTTTAAGGCGCGCTGCATCCGTAGATATGCAAGGTGTCGTAACCTTGACTCGTCCTATATTTTCATACATTCTAATTCTCCGAGCAACGCTGACATTGCTGATGGCCACTCGAGGGAAGGATGCTTCAGCGCGCGCATTTTCGCAAGGCCGGAAGCGATTTGCATTGTCATGCACGCCTGCGAGTTCCACCCAACGCCTCGCGAACTTGTTTCTGGCTGACTCGATCGTTACGAGATCTTCCATTTCAAGCCTTCCCTTTAAAACCTCTTCTTTCATGGCATCTGAAGTTCGGGGACCTCGCACAAGCTCGTAGAATGCTGGTGTGATAACCGCATTCAGGTTAGGAAAACGTGCCGCACACTGGCGGGCTGAAAAGATTGCCTCGATCATATCCAGTCGGGGGTCGATGTCACAAGATTCAGGTAGCACCATCGCTATGACACGATCTGCTGCCCACGCTGCTTCGCCTTCAAATCGGAGAGTAGTGGCTACTCGCAAGATGGCAGTGATATCGCTAAATGACCGGGGTTTATTTTCAAATGTCCTATAGAACAGTTAGTTTGCCTTCTCTTAAAATGCAGGTGATACTTGCGCAAACTTTTCAAGATAATCAAGTAGTATTTCAAAATCATCAGAAGATACTCCAGTTCCATCCAAATTAACTATCACCACTTCATTTTCATCATATTCAAGTTTTGCATCTGGGTTTTCATCAAAGAGTGTATCTCTGAACCAGCCACTTATCCTTCCCAATCTATCTGCATTGAGCTTAAACTTGGTGTCCTGGATTTGGACAATAACTGGCTGTTCATCATACCAGTGCTTCGACCTAGTATAATAAACTTTTCGACGTTTCGTAGATTGTTCGGGTAGCGGATCAGGAGTAGTTTGGAGGGCGCGCTGAAAAGTGCCAGATTGGTGGATCATTTCCACTTTCAAAGACATATATTTGAAGAACAGTGTCAAGGAAAGTGGCAATCGATGAGAGATACTGGTATCTCATACTCGTGAGTAATTTTCTCATGTCTTTGCAATCAATTGATCATATCTGATGCCAGCCATCCTTGTCTTCAATCTCTCACAAATGGATAGCCTCACATTTATTTAGTTCTCACAACCTGTTCATCTACGGTACCTCCTTGTAAGCACGCTGTATTTCTCTCGCTGTTATATGTCATCGTCCTTGTCCAACTGGCTCAGTAGTGTATTGAGATTGATTTTCTATTATGACAGTAGGAATATCAGATATTTTGAACAACTCTAATGCTACACTCGAAAGTTACGTGACATATTGACTTTGGCAGTCGAGTTCAAAAGAGACTTTATGGTCGCGATGTTGAAGCTTTCTCAAAGGTCTGGACTTCATCCAAGTCACCAAGTCTTCTTTGGCAATGCCAAGTTATCTTGGAAGTCGCCTACCCAATTGCCTCTGAGCATTGTGGGGATGTTTGGAAAGGGACATTTCAGAATCAACAAGTAGCAGTCAAGGTGTTAAAATTTTATGCCTCATTAGAACTGGAGAAGCATCTCAAGGTCTGTTAAAAACGGCACAATGAATCAGGGTATCAACTCAAGTTAGCTACCAAGGGTGCGCGTTGGTTGATCTAAGCACTACACTGTTTTTGAATATCCAGGCTACGCCACACTCGGCGTGCGAACTGACCGCCTCGCCGACGTTCTCCGCTCTCAGCTCCCCGGCCTAGCTGTTCCGAACTCTGCATACCCTCATCACCCAAACCCATCTCCACGCTGCTCATTCGCCCGTCATTTCTGTCTCCGTCTCGTGAGCCAAACACAGCGGTCCAATTCGTGATCCTCTTCCTCCAAGGGAACGCAGAGAACCCTCTGCATCGTCTCCCTGTCTTCCAATCCCTCCTCGCCGCCTCGCCCACAAAATCAACAACGATCCTCGCCCCCGCCCCACGCTCGTACTGGTCTTCCCCTGGTCGTCCAACCCAAGGCGGTATCCTAGCAGACTACACATACTCCCTCACGTACGTCCTCTGCCAATATCCCCGCATGTGCGGCGTGCTCTACGGCCACTCCCTCAGCGCTGCGATCGCGCTCTGCATCCTCGTGCAGCCACGTCTTGCTCACATACTCGGACTAGGATTGGGACCTAGCTTCTTGCAAGGGATGAAAAAAAGGAACTCCCGGTCCATGTCATCCTTCTCGATTGTTTTTGGATGAAAGTTCTGTACAACATCATTGAGACCTTGCTCATCATAAGATCCTTTGATTCGATTACTTCCCCAATCCTAAAAGGTATCTCGCGGAGATAAAGCAGAAGTATGAGGTGTAAATCTGTGTTTGGAGTATGGAATCCCTTCCATTTTTTCAAATTTCCTGCAATACCTTTCTCTCCTGCAGTTAATTCTTACATCTTTCAGCTGTCTCTGATATTGAAAGAAGGCGTGGAAGGTGGCTTCTTTATTATAGATTGTATGGAATTCCATGGCAGTAAGCAATATTGAATTTCAGAAAGGGATCAATTCTGATTTTGAGCAGGTGGGATCTCTGGCAACCAGGTAAGGCTATCGTGCAATCAGCCTGGAAATCAGCCAACTTTGGTTCCTGGACTTAGGATTGGCCATTGTGGATGTCACAAACCCCACATCCCGCAAGTGGTATATTGATGTATTGTCAGTCCTGCTTGACTTGGAAATTAGCGAATTTAAGATAGGAACAGTGTAGTATGATAGTATCCGATTTTCTAATCCGTTATTTGCCCAGACCAATTTTGGTCAGCGTATTCCTCACACAAATATTGACTTCCACAATAAGTCCAATCCAATGCACGTGCAAAACACTTATGGGGTGATATACAATGAAATGGTCTCTGATTTGCTTCGGCAAAGCTGTTCTGTGATACACCTTAACCAGCTCCTTGTGGTCCCCAAGTTCATCCAGCACCCATATCTCCAAGAAATCAATTAACCTAAAAAAACAACAATACATCGAAACCCAGGATATCTAACATTAGTAGACTTTTCCAACTTTTTCAGAGCCTTCCGAAATCCTGTCAAATTCAAAATCTGCATTTCCAATGAGATCTGCGAAACAAAAACAAAAATACGGGTGAAACACAAACTCGGTGGTTTTGGAGTATTTCTAGACCTCTTAGAAGATGATCAGTGTTGCGATCCATCTGGAATAAAAGCAATACTTACTGATAACATTCCAGCACTGCTTTCTTTAGCTTTTTCTTCGCAAAAAGATAGTCCTCTGGGGGGTCAGTTGAAAGTCCCGTATGCTGGACGGGTAAATGCTTCTTCTTCCCATCCTTTCCCTCTACATCTGCATCGACGCTCCCCTCTCGCCGCGTTTTCTCCTTTTCAGAGGTAACTGACTCGAACCTTCGGTAGCCCTATAACAATGCGGGACTTGAAATAAGACTAGTCGTTATATAGGAGATAAGACCAACCAAGTCGCCGAGTTGATCATTAAAGTTAGGGAATACTGGAGGCAGCCTGCGTGGAATTCTTAGCTGGTTCCTGATTCTGACAAGGCAAGCGGTCCAGGCTGATGGGTTATGAGGATGTACAAACTGGATGATGATATTAGAACAACGTTCTTTCACATAACACAAGAAGATACACTTTAACCAGCTCCTTGTGGTCCCCAAGTTCATCCAGCTGTTCATGTACCGCCTTCGTATGAGCCATCATCTCTGCCTCCCGTGCAGAGTAAAAAGAATCAACTTTTTCTAGCTGAGTAGCCAGTGCGATGAAGAAAGCTTTCTCAATCAGCTCAAGCTGGAAAAGCAACTCGTTCAGCGGAAGGCGCTATGATCAGAACCATCTAGATATTGAAAAGAGTGAGAGAATGAGATGACAAGAAAGAAGAATGCGCGCAGCAGATAGACCACAACGGTCTTCACCCCCTCACACTCGCAGCCAGGCTAGGGTACAAAAGCCTGTTTCCTACCGATGGCATGGTTCCTGATGACATGTAACCAGAGGAATTCGAGAGATGGTGCTCAGGGGGCATTGCATGCGGGGACATAGGCCTTTCCATTGTCGGAGCCTCAAGAGGGGCTGATAGACTTTGATGCTCCTCGGTTGAACCCCCAACATTCTTTCCGCCTTCAAGACCTCATCCTCTTCTGATTGTCAATGAGATTGTGCGAGGTTTGGGCACCGTTTGTTGTGGAGCGGGATTTTGGTCTAACGGCACTCCTAGAGCAAGACCCTCTTGAGGTTGGCTTTGCACATCGTTTGGGAAAGATTCAGCACTACATCATGTGAGGCTGCTTAGGATATGGAGGATAACGGTTGAAAGGATCATGGACAGTCTCAGCCCCGAGTCTTTGATAGATTTGCTGGAGCATAGGTAATATCTCAATTAAGGGGTGAAAATCAGCAGCGAGCGCAGCCTTGACACACGAGATCTCAGAAGATAAATGATAGCGGCAAGAGTATTGCAAGGAGAAACAGGAAATGGCTTTTCGAACATTTATTTTAGTCCTTTTATCAAGCTCTGTAAGGTGGAAGTACGGATTACTAGACCGGCTGCCACTTTGATAGCATCCATCATCCCGGTCACTGTGAAGGCCAAGGTTTGTCCACATCTTCAGGTGACGTTTCTGTAGTACTGACTCACATCACGCATGAGCCAACAAGCTGCAAATGGGGCTGACTGAATGAATGTGACTGATCAGGTGGCAATGCACAGGCCTGATCTCGCCGAGGCTTTCTCACCATCCATCAAAGGTTCAAATGTTCACAGGTAGACTGTTATCTTTCTCTTATCGACCAAGTTGAAACTCGGATACATGGCACAAGTTCACGATATATCAGCCATTGATAATTTGGAAGTCGTTCAATGTTATCATGGGTTACAAGCGCCTCTCATGACCAACAAGTCTGTCAATCATTTTGGAAGGTTAGTCGCGACAACCAAGGCTGATGAGTTTTCACTATGTGCTTACTTTCTTTTAGGCAGTATTATTGTTGTCTGAAAGACCCAAGTGACCCAGATCGCTGCAGCTTCTGGCGTATGGCTCAGATCCTTATTTGCAGCAAACATAGTTTGACTTCCATATAGAGTGGAAAAATGATCTAATGTCCAAGCCTCATGCTGAGTCTGAAGAAAGGACACCAGAGATTGCCGGTCCTTCTCATTCCAGTCAGCATGTCAATGAGCAAGTAAGGGACTGACTTGTCTGCTCTTAATTTCTATTGGCCACCAACAGAGAGTTCCCCTCTATAGAATAATGTTTTTGATCAATTTACTCGGCTGTTCGACAGTTATTTGAATCCAAGTCCTTGCAATCCCGCATTCACCAGATTTGATCTGACTGTTGGTAGTTTTGAAGAGTTGTATGGACAGGTAGCAAGAATGGGAAGAAGACTGTTGGCGGCTGAGATGAGCAACAGTGCAAAAGCCAAGCGAATATGTAAACTGGAAGAAATAATTGAAAGGTTCGCACGAGTACAAGTACTTTGAAAATATATCACTTACTGGATTCATTTAAAGATTGCAAGAAGAAAATATAGCACTTGGTGGCCCTGTCGAATCTTCTATTCTGGCCGAGTACTGATATATGACACCTGGTCTTTATCTTATGTCCTTTAACTTACTTGGCACAATGTCAAGTACAATGCAACTTCTGTCAGCTTACAGTCCACAGCAATAAAATATACAGTTTTATTGGTCTGTACCAGAGAAAACACTTGGAATTCCGATTGGATGATGTATTACAATTACTACTTGAGCCAGTGCTGCGAACAGCATGACGGACTAGACTCCCGCTTGTCTCTTTGACACGTACGAGCTCAATTTTTGACACATCCTCTACGGGATCAAAGGAAAACTCGAAGCCAGCAGGAGCGGAGGTACGTAGCATGGCTGCGCACGGAGTCAGACATCGTTAATCTGAAGCATTTCGCAATCACAACAGAACAAAGACGTACCGTGCTGCGTAAAGTCTAAATAGAACTCGACAAGGCAGATGACATCGTAAGCCCCCAGCCGTTCAAAGTTGATTGAGAATGGTTTGGGCCCCAGGTATATGCGCTCGAGATCGAGAGTCAAGGCATACCGCAGTCGAGCAAGGGGCCGTAATCAATGTGGATGGAGCAGGTCAAGGACGAACTTGCCCGGTGTAGACGTGCAAAAGACGTGCGTGGGCAGCAACCGCAAGCGCGGGAGGACCTGCTTGTACACAGTGGAGGGGGCGTGCATGCAGGTGTGCAGAGTTTGCTCAGAGAGACTGCGAGAGATACTGTGAGTTTTGGATAAACCCATGGTTCCAGGCTTATTCTCCGGGTTTGTACAGCTATGAGGTGCTGATTCGAATATCGAGCATGCTTCTTGAATGATCAAGAAGATGATCAGACAGTGAGTCCGTGTTTTGTCCCCTCTGTGCACGGCTCATAGACCTCTTTCCAGAATGTACATGCAGCGCTTCATACTTGGCGCCATGACAGTGCTTGTGATCTGCATCGTCATTGTCATTATGTACTACAAAATTGTGCGATAGTTAGACCATTTCACTCTGGTAATGCTTCCTTTGTTCTTCGGCCAGTGATTTATTCCACCTGCTAAGAATATATTTGTAACTTTGATATATTTTTCATTTACACAAATCTCCTCCTATTCAGTCAGGGATTCTGAGTATCTTGGAGAGTATGCACGTTCTGAGTGGTAGATACGCCAAAGGACCGCGGACGCTGGTAGGGAGGCCCGAGTGGCATGGCTGCATCGAATGGGGAGTGGAGGGTTGCGTTGCCGTTGCCGAATGTAACTCTGGGTGCTTTGGAGAGAAGAGGGATGTCGAGGGATCGCGTGGTTTGAATAAAAAGGTCAAAGAGTTCGTCGGTGCTCATCAAAGGGGGTGTGTTTTCTAATGGAAGTGGGGTGGTGTCGTAAGGGATTACCTGAGGACTGCCGAGCCCAGTTGAAAGAGATGGGAGAACTTGAGAGTTTTGAGATTCTGCTGTTTATGATTCGTTCAGGGAATGTTGCAAGTATTCAATGAAGACAGTGTCATTCTGTAGCGAAGCGAGCGATTAGGTAGACCTTTGATAACCAAGTTGTCCGGACACCCAGAAATCAAATTAAGCGTCAAATGAACATCAACTCACCAGTCAGAGTACGTCTGCTTATCAAAAATCCCGTGCTGCATTCCATCATGTCATTAACCAACGCCGCTTCGAGCTCGTCTTCAGAATACAAGCACAAGCTCGGATCAAACGGTTTCTGAAGCTCTCGCTCTTGCACGCTGGAACGAAATAGACGTTCGATGTTGAAGCTGGTGTGGGAGAAATAGACCGTCAGGAGCGCGAAAGTGTGTGCATTGATTGTTTCGTTGTACGGGTGGCTCCAGACCTTGCTTTCCGCGTTTTTAAACATGTTCCAATCAAAGAAGTCGATGGTGTGTGCTTCGTGTTCGCCCATTATCACATTTGTTCATGGTGTCCAGAGGTTTGGTTGGTCGAGAGACCATGTGCCCACCTTTGTAAAGCGCATTAGTACAATAGTAATGGAGAGGGAATGAGGAAGAGGAAGGAAGAGCACCATACGTACGTACCATCACACCAGTGACATCCTAACTAACCTACCCTGGACATGCACCTTCCCAAGCTCACTGGGAGGCACAATGGGCTGGCCGACATTGATGTTATTGTAAGACAGACATAGAGGAAGCGGCGGTGGAGGATGAGAACTGTCGTCAATAGGGAGCGATGACGTACTGGAATGAGCTGACATCGCCGAGAGCTTGTGGCCTGTGAAGAATCGTGACGAAGCAATGGGTGGCGATATAAGGTTTCTGCAGAGACAGAGATGGGCATATGACAGGAGCAGGAACTTAGGATGCAAGGGACGAGGGCGGTACCAATGGTTTTATTTATGGGCAGGGTTAGTCACCTTTACTCTGAGAATGACAGACACCTTTTTTTGCACCGCCTTGCTGAATCCTTCCGTGAGCGGCAAAGTACCCATTACTTCCACCTTAGGGTCAAATGGTTGTGCCGGATCTGGTGCGGCATACTCTTGGGGAAGTGACAGAACAGGAGGCACCTCCTCAGCATTGACAAACTTCTCCCTCAATGCACTCGCTGAAAGTCGCTTCATTAACTTCCAAATCTTGCTCTCTCCACTGCTCAGACCTTGCCGCAGACATTAGCGCTGTATCCTTCTTCTCTCCAGGCTTGACCATTGACCAGCTACCTTTCTTCCTTAATCTCTCCTGAAAACTCTGCCGGCCTCTTTCCCTTTTATTATGCAAACTAACGTGCTGCCTCTAGTCTTCGCCCTCACTCTGCATTCCATTCACGGCCCTCTTGAATCGCCTCGACATCTTCTGGGTGAGCATACGTAACCCCCCTCCTTCCCCACCATCACTCCTCTTGAGACTAAGTGTGAATGGCGGAACAATCTCGTATGAGAGGTGGTGCCGATCCTTGGGCCTGCCAGTGGCTATGACATGGTCTGAGACGGTGCTGAAGACAGTATAATGCGGCTGGTACTTCCCTCTGCTCTCTTCACTTGGTGCAAGTTTGGAATCCGTAGCTGATGTGAACAGTTGGGGCTCAGTCGCAGAACATCCGCGTCCAGAAGATGTATATGGTCTCTTCATCTTCTTCCCCATACCCAGCTGACGGTATCCTTTCCTGCTCAAGTCATTGACAAAGGACATCAACACACGCCCCACGGATGGCGTGACAAGTATGGAAGCAAAAAACCACAAAAAGGGATGCGTCAAAAGGATTACGGGCCCAGGAAAAAATGAAGGAGACCTTCCAAGAAAACAAGACATACACTTTAATTCTCTCAGCCTCACTCTGGGATCGACTTTCTTCCTTTTCTCGTCCGGAACACTAACCGCACATTCCTCCGCATCGCCCTCATTCTTCGGCACCTGGGCCAGCCCAGACCCAAAAGGACGATGCCAAGGACCCCAAGGATTCTCTTCAAAATTTGGTGGCAGCAGGAGCGTCTTATCGAAGCTCGATACAGATCTTGCTACATACACGTCATCGGACTGGGAACGATAAGTGTCAATAATGTGCGCACATTGTTAGAAGGATCAAAGCCAAGTTTGACCTGGAGGGAGAGATTTAGTGTGGGAACACTCACTAAACATAGTGCGCCACATTTAGAGTACATTCTTTTTGTGCTTGCATTTAGTCTATCTCCTGGCTACCTATGCACACAGTTTCAAAGACTACAGTAAAGATGTAGATCTGTATTTGATCCTCCATAACAGGCTTCTTTTCTTTTGTTTTAAGGAATGAAGTCATCCAAATGCCAAATGAGGATCAGTAATTAATTCAAGAAGGAGACTACAAACTGAGATATTAAATCTCTGGTACCAAAGGTTGGAGAATTATAGCCTTCATTACAAAAAAAAGGAAGTTATAGCTAAGGCAACAAGTAAATCTAACCATTACTTCACTTGCGAGCCAGATGATTTAGCTAGGCTAGAATGTAGCTTGCAAGATGGTAATAGAGAAAAAAGTTAGTGCGGCACTCACATTGTGAGTGCCAGCCAGTTTTGAAATGCTATCAGATATTGATTTTTTTTTATTATCTGATTTTTTGATTCACTGCTAATTTATTTAATAAAAGATGCTGGTGACTTCCAATTATTCTCATGCCTTTTTATTCTTATAGTATGTGCAATAGGTACTAAAAAGTTAGCTCTTTCAGTTATCTCTAGTTATCTCTTTTAGCCATTAGTTTCTAGGTCAAAATATAGACATAAGAAGAATGACTAAGTTTTCATAGAATAGAATCTAACAAATATAACAAATTAGTGTGCAAAGCTACCAATATAGTAAAGTTCAATTATTTGGCAATCAGAAGTCTTCAAAAAGCAGATCACTTTAGCAATACTAGAATGATCACCTGAAAGTGAATCCTTTTCATAAAATAGAAGCTTGGAATAAAAAAAGATAGAATAACAAATAGATCTAATGTGCACAGTTACTAGTGATGTTCTTTCTGCACTTATAACAGGCAAGGTCAATAGATTGGGCATATTTCTAGAAATCAGCTTCCAAGAGATCATGATCAGATAGGTAGCAAAAATTGTATACACATTACTTGATTCTGATCTCTCAGTTCTATACTTGCAATTAAATTTTTTCTTTTATCAAATTAAAACTTTATCAAAAGTAAAATGAAAGTGAGAAAATTGACTAAGCAGCTAATACTTTTTTTTTTCAAAAGTAAGCTTTGCTTTTTTAAAAGTCTTTGCAGCAGCTTTCTAGCCTTGTTCTACACACCACTTATGGCTTTTTACGGGCTAACTTCTGATAACATATCAGTCATCTTGCAATCAGTGGCAGAAAACTGGACTGCTCTCTCCTATCTTGCCACCAATGATGGAGATAATTTTTCAAATCAGCTGCATGAGCTAGCAGCACAGCAAGGGATAATCATGGAGTTGGAGGCAATCAAAAGTCTGAAAACTTGATATATATATATATGTATTAGCACAAAGGAAGCGGGTAGCTGGCCCTGTGGTTGTGTCCGTGGTACCCTTCACGTCGTCACACTTATCACACTCCAACAAATTGTGGCTAATCTTGGTTCTATCTTTCCTTTGCAGAACCTCGCAGAAGGTCAGAGCATGCTGTTCCTTGCTAGCGTCCTCACCCACCTTGTAGCAGAATATTGTAAATCTTACTTGTATATTGCGCCCTAGCCAAAATCAGGTAAATAATTTTGCACGCTATGCGACAAAGTCAAAGAGCTTATCAACTGTCAGTGATAGATGCGCATTATGATAGCCGAATCGAGGAGAACAATTGTACCGTGATCTGATCAATTATTTGGTGATAACTCTACCTAAAGTCTAAGCGGGCGCATAGAAGTGCCAGCAACTAGGCAGCCGTATATTGCCCTAGGGCTCAACATGTCTCCCCCTGCGATAGAGGTCCTTCATCAGAGCCACCACGTCGGTTAGACTTGGTTAAGGTAAACCTAGTGTTAGGTTACGCTGTAATGCATTCTGTTTGTCAGCTAAGAGCCCTTATTGCTTAAGTGGTCTGAATTTAAATGGAGTTTTATGTATCTTGGGGATACCGTAGAACTGCGGGATCGTAAAATTCTCCACAGGGATGACTCCCTTAACACTTGTAGGTATAAAATGTCGGAAAATTTTACCCAATTGTCCAGTAGGGTCAATATCGTCCGCCTGTTTAGCAGCTGCTTTCATGTTAGTCGCTGTTTTTGTTAATCTACTTCTATCAATGGGCGGGTTGAGGACATGATAGTCTTCTTAGTTGTGAAGTAGTTCTAATGATTCTTCTATAATCTAGTCTCGCCTACTGACAGCTATTCCGAGGTTCTTGTCAGTGCCAGTGACAATGTAGTCGTGGTCAATCAAGAACTTCTTCAGACGGTACCTTTTTGGGTCTAGCAAGAGGTGTGGACCCTTCAAAGATCGGTCAGGGATGCTAAGGAGCCAACGGTCAACAAAAGACCTCCCTGCGCAAATGCCACGCTGAAGATAAGTAGGTAGTTGAGGTACGTTAGCTTTACGCTCATGCGGGACCTCGTAGTCAGGATCATAGTCGGACTCCATTCCATATTGACTGAAAGCAAAGTAGAGGCGCCATGTAAGGCGTGTCTCAAAGTCTTCCCAAGCTGATTTTATTAAGTCCTTATTCAACTTAGTCGGAAACATGAAGTTCATGCCTGGGCTTAGATGGAGATGAATGTCGTCAGGCAACGTTACATTAGGCGATGTATGTACAAAGCTACAATAACGAACTGCGGATAGTATGTTAAGTGGAACAGTCGATAGTAACGTTCGAATAACTAATAGCTGCGGTATTGTTAGATACCAGTCAGGGTACGTAGAGGGGTCATCGTACTTACAAATGACACGCCTGAAGATCAGGCTTTCCCCTTCCCCTTCCTTGCCTTTTGCGAAGTCAAGGACTTGACTTTCTTCAACTTCTTCACCGTGCCGGACTTCTTGGACTTGCCGGGGCCAGCCTTCGAGGATGAAGGACCGGGGCCACCTCAAGAGGTGGGCGTGGAGGGAGCGCCGGACTTCTTCTTTGGGCCACCATAAGGATTGAAGAAAAAGAAGAGTGTCGATCAATAAAAGATCTGAAACGTGTCCAGAGACAAAGAGTCCATGCCCAAAGCGAAGAACAAATGTTCTTCGTCGTTGGTCAATGTTCTCCGTCAAGGTAGGAGTACTCACTTTGCCGGCGAGAGCTTTGCTGACAGCTGAGTAAACCATCTTTCGAATCGAATCGGAAGTGATTTTGCCCATCTCGACATCGGCATCGTTCTTGATGGTGGACTTGGCCTTCTTCTTGGAGGCAGAAGCGAGTTCCTGCGACTTCACCATGATCCAAGCGTGAACGCCAATCGGGACCAAGTCCTCTCAGAAGGCATTGTACACCTGCTGAGGAGCAGGGTCCGTTACTCATCCAGAGAGTTGAACCTCTCCGTTTGCGTCGTTGGCACAAAGATTGGCCGTTGAGCCGAACCTTTGATGGCCTCCCATCGGGCAGAGATGGTGGGATGGAGGCCGTCCCAGATGTTCTGGGGGCGCAAGAGGGACTCCAGGTGCGTCACATCACGAAGCTTTGCAGCGAGCGCAGCAGTGAACACAGCCTTATTGCCGTTGACAGCGGTCTTAGCAAATATCAGCCAGATCATTCTGACCAGTGGCAGTCCCTGCGAACAGCGACAACAGCTGAACGCTTGGAGAGGCCTTCCCCTTGAAAGCATGGGGAAGTCCGTCCCGGGACGCAAGGTCCTCCCACCGACCAACGGTGGACCTAGCGGCGACAAGTTTCCCTGCCACAGCTTGGATCTGCATAGGCGGATCAGGAAGGGGGACGCGGTACTCCGAGGGGAGTGCCACGAGCAGTTCCGACAACGTCGAAGCTGCTGGGTACTTGGCGTACCGTGCCGACAAATCATCGACGCTGGGGGCCAACACGGCGGCTGCAGCATCAGCATGATCGTCATCGTCAATATCAAAGTGAGAAGACGAAGAATAAGCAGGCGCACGATCCACGGCCATAGCCGTATCAGCCCGAGAGTGGGTAGAACGCTGAGTACGAGACATGAGGAGAGCGATTGCAACTTAGGGTTAGGGAGGAGCCTCTCGACTTCGAGCGAAGGGAGAAGGAGAGGGCGACGGTAGGTCTGAGGTGTAGTCATGGAAGCCTCCATTCGACACAGGTGGGGATGATGCGCCTCGGCTATTGCCAACGTTTGGGTACTTTTACCAAGGGTACCGCGCGTCAAAGAACCAAGAGGTCACTGCAAGAGGTTTTTACACGCATATTCGGTGTCATTCGGAGCGTCAGAGCGTCTGCGTCCATCCGCCACGTAGCGGGAGTGCAATGCTACGGCACACATCCTGGTGAGCGTCAACTGTTATCAACGTTGCCCCTGCCTTTACTAAGGGCAGGACTCAATGAGCGTCTTACGTGGCGTACGCGTTCCACAGATCCTCAACAGCGCCCTCTGCTCTTCTGACAAGGGAAAACTGCTTGGCACGTACCCTTAGTTTCCGAAGTATAAAGACTATATCTTAAGGGACGCAACGGCAGCGTGCTGCCGTACCCATTTGGGAAATTGGCACGATTTGCGTTCCCCCAGTGGGGTACTTGACCATCGATGATGCATCCATGTCCCCCACTGCCATTTAGTCGTTGAACTGCACCCGGTCTATCAGGGTAGTGAGACCTGTGAGATACGGGCTTGGCTAGTGATTACCCATTTCAGCTTTCGCATCATCTGCTGGACTGGATTGTTACCCCGTCGTCACAAACGACGTGTTGCGACTCGTTTCCGAGCGACAACGGTACCAGACAGCTTTAGGGCGTCCCAGAACAGTTTTACAGTGTTGCCGTCGTCAGACGACTTCCCTGTGTGTGAAACCACGTTGTACAGCGGATGATCAAGTCCAGAGGACAGGGGGCACTGCCTGACCCTGTATAGCTTGTTGATTTGCTAATGACTGAAGAAAACCCCTGCCTTCCTCCTCATCATGTGTCATGATCGTGTCTTGATCGTCTGCAGGGTTACGTCCTTCTGCTTGGCCATTTGAATACGATTGGCTGCCAGACGTCAGCTGCTGTTCATCTGAATGAACCTGATTTTCTTCCTGTAATTGTGGTACAAAGATGCTCGCCGGTAGGAGAGCTGGAAGGGCTATGGCCTTAAATGCGCTGGTTCTCTTGTTAGTCTCTTTTACCTCCTGTTCCAGATCTTCAATTTCCCCTACGAGATCTCAAACTTCTTGCTTCCTATATTGTACTTCCTTGGGACGATAGTTGTTGAGACTGCGCTAACATCAAAAGTCGTCGTGCCTTCAACTGTTCTTGTTTGACAGCACAGAGCTCATTTTGTGCTTGGGTCTTTTCATTAGTGAGCCTCATTGTCTCCAGCATTACCCCATATGCGCATGGATTTTGATAGTCCTGTCGGCTCTGACTTTCTTCCATTAAATTCATTTGTTTCGCTAAAGTGTTGATCGCATGCACGCATTGGTTAGTTTTATCCTTGAAACTTTCCCACCTTTTCTTGTCCAGCCGATGGTCAGCAGAGTCCTGTCCTGCCAAAGATCTCTGCTAGGAGATTGGGTAGCCTTGCTGGTTAAGACGATAAAGGACTATCAATCCCCACTATGCCTATCTCCAGTGCGTAGTTGGGTTGAATAAATTTCGGGGTACCCATCACGCATTCGTTGCCTCCTACCACGGGGAGTCTATTCTTCAGCGCCCTCACGTCCTCTTTTTGCACGAGATGGAACCGGACCATGTCAGCAGTCGTTGTGCACCCTTGATATTCAATATGTTTTTCTTTAAAGCATCTCTCCATACCTTCTCTCAGCCTCGGTACTCCCATCTTGTTTCCGTCGCGGAACCATATGATTCTTGCTTTATCATGTTTGGAGCGAACCGCATCCATCAGTTCCGGCCTGGGCCTCCTCTTTAACTCTGCTGTGAATCCAATTATTGCATAGTCCAAGGGTCTAGCTGAGGCTGAAGTCATGTTGTTTCGGATAGGTGGGTAGACTTGCAGATTGGATGAGTTCCGTCCAGCTTTAGGATTCCGGAGTAAATCTTCCAGCTGGCGGACAGCTGCGTTCGGGCCATTCCTGTTGAGACCTCATACAATTAGTTCTACTCTGGCAGAAAGTTGGGAATGGGTGTCTAAAGAGTCATGGTTGACTGCTTCATCAGACACAGGTCCTGGTAAGGGAGGAGGAGTGAATGGGGACTCGATTGTTAGGAGAGGGTCCATGTCTCAGATTTGTATACTCTGTCACCCTGTACGATGTCGTGGTTTTTGCTCAAATTCTCGTAAAATACAGGTATTAGTGAATGGAGAGGGTTTCGTTTAGAGGTAGTGATGTGGTGATAATGCTGGTGCTGGTGCTGGTGATGGTGATGGGTACGGAGTAAGACCTGATTACCCATACATGCGGGAGATCGGCTGTAGGGTATCCGCCTTGACGCTAGGCAAGCACAACCCAAAAGTGTACGAAAGATCAGTCGAATGCGTGTTAGTAGGCTACGACATCAATTCAAAGGCGTATATGTGCTATGATAGGTCAACACAGAAGGTCTATATCACGTACGCTCCATTGAGAGTCACGACGACCAGCCGCTAGTGGAACGCCCTGCATCCCAGGACGTGAACGTGAACAAAACTATACCTCCAACAATACAATCCATATCGGTTAGTTCGAACACCCAGCCATCAACAAAAACTCATGACGAAAACGAGCCCATATCAATTCCCGGTATCGTCCAACCTGACTTGACCCAACCCGAACCAGTGGCAACTATTCCACCACCACAGGCACCTCCAGCATCGGCACCAGTGAATGAGCCGACTCAACCACGGCGTTCAGGACGAACAACAGTACCAACAATGAAGGCGGCTCCATACGATGCACGGCAGTAAGGGAAGCAAAAGAGTTAGTGGACAGGGTCACGGAAGCCAGCAGAGAACGACAAACAGCACTGGAAGACTTGCAACGCGAGGTACCGGGGATTGAGCATGACGCAAGTGTGGAGGATGAACTCGATTGTATTATGATAGCATTGAACACGATCGAGGATCCACACAACACAGATCCAGATGGCGATCCAGATACGCCAAGGACGTTGGAGGAGGCTGATCATCACCAGACTGGTCAAGGTGGGAAGCATTTTACCGTGAAGAACTAAATTCACTACATCCGCGTGAGAAAGTGCCAGCAGGGCAAAAGATATTCAAAGGACGCCCTGTCTTTAGGTTCAAACGAGATGAACGCGGCAACATCGGGTTCAAACGAGATGAACGCGGCAACATCGCCAGGTTCGTTATTCCCATACCGTCCCCCCATTCCCCGCTTAATACATCTAGTATACGATCCTCTGATAGCTCCCTGTTCCCCCTAGTGATCTTTGATGAAGATACGACTGAACAACCCGATGAGACTATGAATGTCTAACACCGAATGATGAGCCATGTTCGGCATTGCTTGTCGAAGGATGCAAGAGGGTTCTGTACTGCGAACGGACGGCTCTCGAGGTCGATGACCTAGGACCCCGAAAGATATGATGCCGGGCGAGTCAACGCTGGGCGAGGCATTGCAAAGGAAGTCGACGGAGAGTTCCTCGTCCGAGTGTAGTCCGGCCTAGGAGGATGCTGAGACGCGGGGAGTCTGCGGGGGACTGTGGCGGGCGGAATAATGAGTCAATCAAGCACATACCGGCCGCCAAGGTCGGCGCCATGCATGAAACAAGACGAGCTCATGAGAGCTTGCGACAGCCGTCAGTTTCGAGAACAGATGAGTATAGAAAAATTTTAGAGACCGGAAAGAAATAGATAAAAAAAAACAAACAATAATAAGCTTTGACAATGCAATGGCAATGGACAATTTTGGGCCTCGAGCCGTAGAAGAGGCACCAAGATTCATCCACCCTTTGGTAAAGCGATTTGATACTGGACGATGCCGGAAGTGATGTCCCCACAGGTCAAGGTATACACAGTCGTTTGGGTGTTTCCTGACGTCGCGTTTGCCGTCGTATGATCGCGCGGTGTGTTTTGCTAAATACAATC
This sequence comes from Macrolepiota albuminosa, assembly GCA_027475525.1. NCBI lineage: Eukaryota > Fungi > Basidiomycota > Agaricomycetes > Agaricales > Agaricaceae > Macrolepiota > Macrolepiota albuminosa. The sequence continues at coordinate 2,436,744 of JAMWFC010000009.1, read as the reverse complement.
CTCACACAGTCCTTTCCTCTTTTAAAAGATCTTTTCCATTACCCTTATTTAAAATATAACGCGTACCTTGCCTTGCTCTCGCACCATCTCGGACAATGACAAAGAGGTGATTCTTTTCAAGTTTCGGTCAAGAACGTGCATCTGGTTTTCACTGGGAAGGAGAGAATATAAAGGAACAACAATCAAAGCCATCATCTTCGCGGCCAAATTCGTAGTTGAGTTCATCCTCATCGTTACTCTCTAGAGCATCTGGGTCGTCAATCACTCCATCATCGACGTCTGAACGCTCAATTGTTGCGATCAGCTTCTCCCAAGTCAAAGTCTTCCGCCTCGACGTCCGCTACAGAACAATGATTAAGAGATGAAGAAGTCATTCAATAGAAGCACTTGCCATGTGCCGGTCCCACCGTTTCTGTCTTGGATGCGGCAATCATGTACAACGTCACTCACCTTTCGTCGGTGACCCTTCTTCCACAAATACCCGGATTTTATCACACCTTCTTCCAAGTTTTGACGTTGTCTCCGCATATCGGCAGACTTCCAGCCATCCTCTTCCTCATTCTTCTTCCTCTGAATCCTCCCCACTTGCGAACCTGCGTTCAGCGATTGATGAAAGTGCTGCGATTATCGTGGCGATAACGCCCGCCGCGTCCACCACGATCATCTTAATCGCGTGAATAACGACTGTCGTATGGGCGGGGATCGTAAAACCTTGCGACTGTTCAGAGTAATTATCAAAACAGGGGCCGCATGTAGTCAAAAAGTATCTAACAGTCATGACATTTTGTCGTTTGTCGTCATTGTTTGTATACCTCTATATGCATATGGCCTGCGCTTCCCGTTGAAATTTACCAGATGTCAGAGATGGATGCCACTGTTGACCTTTTCGAACCTCATCCTCCAAATCAGGATATTGTCACCTCTTCCACCTCGTCATCCCCATGTTCGTTAAAGTCCTCCTTCGTAGCACCTCCGAAATTCAAATCGATCTCCACCCGATCACAGACCAGCCGCCCCGAAGCGTGTCCCACGCAACATTTAAATCCTCGCCATCCGGCTCACCCCTGCTCGTCTCCTCGTCATCGTCTCCTGGCAATTCCGCGAGCTCCCTATGCAGGACTGGAAGGTGATTCGCACGTGGGACGAGGGCACCTGCCTTGTCGAACGCAAACGGATGTGTATGACCTGGGAGTTTTGAACCTGGACTATGACCAAGGCAAACGCTGCTGCTGACTGTGCGAGCCTGTAGGTGTTGCTATTTGTGGAGAGACGTGAGGAGTGCCGAAGGGTGTTGGCACGGGAGACAGTAGTGGACATTGAGGGGGCGGGAGATCGAGTGGAGAATGTGGACATGGAGGAGCCGCAGCGGGATGCGGTGGGTGAAGGAGGTGCTGGCCGGTTGAGCGTGAGAGGGCAACTTGAGAACGCGACTGAGACTCTAATCCACATAATCGAATGGGCTGTGAGAGTACGGAATATATGTTCCTTGTTAGGCGCGGGCGGAATCAAGATCACTGACAGTTTGAATGTGGCTGTGCAGTCCCAATGCGGTAATTGGGTCACACGCTGAATATAGAAGCATACTCTCACGACTTTTGAGGTCCCAATGCGGTAATTGGATCACACACCGAATATAGAAGCATATTCTCACGACCTTTGAAGTTAATTTAATTATTTATATATATTTGTTTGCTTTTTTTTTACTTAGATAAACTATTAATCAAATAGCAGGTTTTGTTGCTAAAGCAATGTGGAAATATTTGCTAATTTTAAAATTGAAATGAAGTTTCACATACCCCTAACCCTAGGGGCCCGACCCTAACCCTACATTGAGGCCGTCTTAATGGCAATGATGCTTCAGACCTAACCCTAGGTGCCCAGCCCTAACCCTAATTGAGCCGTCTTAATGGCGATGGTTTCAGACCCTAACCCTAATGTCTGGACCCTGAGTCTAGTGAGTCTTGTTGATATTCTTGTTTTTTTTTTCAATCACGTGGAAATGTGGCTGTGCAACCCCAATCCGGTAATTGGGTTGCACGCTCAATATAGAAGCATATTCCCACAGCCTTGGTTCCAATGCCGCAATTGAATTGCATGCCCAATATAGAAGCAGTCGGCATTGCCACAACTCTTGTTTATTTGTATTTGTTTGTTTTTTTTTTTCTAACAGCTGGATGGACCATCTATCAAAGAAGCTGATGGCAAGTTTTCAGACTTGGTTACTTACTAGTTGTCAAGATATTGACGATTTTAATTTTTAAACACGAGTTTAAATAAAGCTTGAGTGGATTTTTCCAATGCTTTTACTTGATGTAAAATTATGAAAAAAATTACCATTGTAATCAGACAGAGCCTTTGAAATTATTAAAATATTTTAAAAATTATTAAAAAAATTATTATTTTTCTTTGGTTGCTACCACACCCCGTCGTCCGGGGATGCATGCCCCCTAGTCTTTTATCTCAGGAACAAGGAGTATGCTATTTTAATAACATACACCAACAAAAATTTCCATTGTTCCTGGATTTTCTCATGAACTACTGGGCAGAATAGTATGCTATTTTAATAACATACACCAACAAAAATTTCCATTGTTCCTGGATTTTCTCATGAACTACTGGGCAGAATTGGAAAATCAGGATATCATTGGATAGCCCTTGAAAAACTGGTTGGCAACCAACCTACAGGTACAGCATATACCATAGTGGTTCTTGAAATATTCACAATTTAGTGCTGCAAAAAATCAACTGTTAAGCCCCTTTATTGATGGGGCTATAGAGAAGGATCCAGAGATCATGTGACTTAGTGGTAGGTTGGTTGCTCTGCAAAATAGGTCTAGGAACATGTTTTCCTTTTGGACCAAAGTAATCCACTCAAATCCTGGTCTTCTAGCCCAAGAACAAGGAGTGACGGAATAAGGGGCGTTATTCCAGGCCTCGCTTACTAGGGATGTGAATTGTGAGATGAGTTGGGCATCCCGGGTGCGATTGAGGTTGCGAGGAACTTGGACATCGCTGTTGTTATGGTATGTATAGTACTATTCCTCATTCTTCCCTCTGACATACTATTGTACTTGTGCGCTGGATGTAGGTGGGCACATGGTCTCTCGACCAAACAAACCTCTGGATGCCAGGGACGAATGTGACAACGGGCGAGCACATTCACCTTTCAGGCCTCGGATTTGTCCGTGCACAGCTCGCGCTCGTGCAAGCTGCGAAGTAGGCTGGGAAACTGACTGTCGTGGTCTTTGTGAGTGGGAAGCCAATTGATGCGGGTCCATGAATTAGCACAAAGATTCCATTCTCACTGCTAACGCACAGTCGTGTGTGTAGTAGGTATACATCACCGACTTCGTCTCATCTGTTGTTGCACCGAATTAAGAACTCGTCGGCTTTAAAGAAGTCGAAACCCCGTACGTTCTCCTCTCCTTCTCAAACATGTACTCTGACATGATGTGGATACAGAGCTGGATGATCGACAACTGTCACGATACCTGTTTTGTCGTCACAGCGTGCGGTGTAGGGGGTCCAGGAATAAGTGGATCGTTGAACCATAACCCTAAGCCTGCCCTCTAGCACTAACCGAGACTCTTGTGCAGGTTGAAGCTCGGTGGATGGTAGTGACTCGAAAGATCTTTTCGGAAAAAAGACTAACCATATAGTGCAGTCGTCATTCGGGCAAGTTCGAGACGTTAAAGATCTGTTTACGCCGACAGCCAGAAGACTGACCAAAGCTGCCGAGAAATACTTTGAAGACATCGAATCTTCCTGGTCTCCGCGCCTTGCAATTAAAGTGCATATAACCTTTAAGGGAAGATGGTGAGGTGAGCGCAACATAGTGGACTTGTCGATGTTGAACAAATAGACATGACACAGAGATGGTTATCAAAGAGGTAAGTTCAGTTGATTTTCTAATTTTTATCATCGCCATTCAACATATTACTGTCTCTAGGTGCTTTTCTAAGCAAATTGCCGCGCATCTACATCAACAGAGATCTGAAACGGCCACCTAACCTGTGCCGCTTTCTGCATATATGCTGCCTTTGAATTTGACCTTCAAGTACGCCCATTCTTTCCTATACTGGATCAAACGAGAGCTCACACTTGAAGGATCTAGGCATTCATGGAACCGGCAGAAGTCTGTCGGTCTCTGAACTCCAGTCTTCCCATTCATCTTTAAGTCTGCTAGTTGAGCGACCACGTATCAATCTCTGACTCCTGGTCAACCATTTTATATCGATAAGCCCAATTCCTCAACGTTCGTCGTTTCATCGCTCACTTAGATTGATTACTCCATTAATGTCGTCGGTATCTAGTCCTACATCGGTCACGCTGTTTTCCTACCGCAATGAGATGGAATTTTTATCTGATATCCCGAGGTCTTGTTTCCGCCATGTGTGGCTAAGCATTCTGTTCAGGCGTGAACCTACGATATGTTGAGGCTATAAGTACCAGGACCACACAACGTACATAACTGATTATGTCACGTCTACTCACGTGACTTTAGTTCATTTTCCAACCACTGGTGTTTCGTATTCTTCATCTACTGAATACGAAACGCCAGGTATGTGTATATTACATCTCCACTAATAAAATCATCTACTGAATACGAAACGCCAGTTTGATTGTTGAGCCTGAGTCTCTACGGACATAAGCCTGTTAACTCTGCGTATCACTAGCTGCAACACGATAATATTCATTGATCACAAGTCACCAAAGTTCAAGTCCAAGCTTCGAGCTACGACCAACCTTGACCTTGACTGGGAATTGGTCTCACTCTCAACCCATTCGATTACCCTTGGGTTCCCGCCTCTTTCCTACTTCTGGCGCCTGACTCGAGACTCAAACCTTGAAATTGACTAGTGCCCGTGAGTCTATGAGCCCATTTTCAACTCAACGCTCAATACCAGCCCTGATGGCCCACTACTTCGCTCTTTCTCTTGGCATACAACTTGTCTCTCGTTTCTTTTTGACATCATTTTCAAGATCGAAACATCTCTTCTCCCCTTATGAGGACTATCTGCCCAATTCAGTGAGTGCGGATTGACGAGCGTTCAAGGTGAGGAAATGGGAGTGAGAATTGGCGAACGCTGTGACGACAGGAAAAAACGAGGAAGGCATTATTTTAATGTGAGAGCTCTGGCCCGTGCAAGTTGCCGGAGGAGAAAATTGCTGGGGGAAATGGAGTGATGCCCTTAACATAGCACCAGAAAGCCCAAATCTGATGTTTTACACTCACTCCGCTATTTTGTCTACTGACTCGATTTACAACCGGCCTCATGCTTCCTTCGGCTTCTTGCTCCGTATAGCGTGTAATCAAAAGATTAAACTTATTTCAACCCTTACATTTTTTTCGCCATCACGATCAAAGACGCCTGGCCGGCGGACCAACTGCAGCTGAGAGGGGAAGATGGAGTGGGAATTGACAAACGACCTTAGAGAAAATGGAGTTCTGTGAGGCGGAGTCGACGGCATTATACGTAACAAGGTAAGGATGACAACACACGCCTCTGGCTTATTCAGAAATCTGAAGAAAGGAGGTGAAAGATGCACCGCTCTAGTCCCACCAGCCCCTTTCGATCTTGAACATGTCTTCCTCCGCATATTTTATGAACCGACTCGGGCTCTCACCCGCCTACTCCCTGTCCAACTGCGAGATCCAGAAGCATGGAGAGCCGAGACCAGCGCCAGCGAACCCACGAGCCCTGATCTTAAGGTTCAATCTCGCCTTTGATCTTGACCTCGGACTACTATTTGGATATCTCTTGTCCCTGATGATATCTTCCTGTGAGTTTGTAGTTCAAGATAGGGAAGTGGGACTTTGCGAATGTCAAGGATTTGTAGTCGTACAACAAGTGCGGCTGTTACCCCGTATTAAAGCTCCAAGCTTAGAATGTCGGTGGAGGGTAGTGTTCAAAGTAGGTCATGGTTAGGATGCGAATGCGAAATGTGGAACTCAAGCGATTGTAGACGACATGCAAGTTTATACCTTTTATTTCTTTCTTTTGGGGTCCAGTCAATCATCTATACATCGGTTTATACATAATCTGCTGCGTGAATAAGATTACGTACATTGATTATGGAGTTTTATTTCTTCCCCATGTCACTGATAGACTTTCTTCTGGAGCGAAGACGCGTTGTTAAGGTTTTCCATCGATCGGCGGCTATCGGTGAATATAATATAATCTTTTTCAGGTATACTTTTGGTGCGCTCGATGTCGATCTTCTCTCTAAATTTTCATATGTTGACAAAGTTTCTATCCGACTCCAGTTCCACCAAGTCTGGATCCCTACTTTTTATGCAGAGATTCTGCGAATTTATAATTTGACTGCAAGGGAGAGTATGGTGTCAGCACGTTCCCGCGAAGTTGGCTCTGAGCCTTTTTTTACAAATACCTCATAGCTTGCATTCTCGTTCGCAGATAATAATGGTCATGTTTGAAGTAGGCATTCTTGCCGCTGATCTTCCATCTCTGTCTGGGTCTGTGTAAGGTCAGCATTCACGCAATACTCAAAAGACACTTCGCCGATCATTGGGCGCATGCTTCATTACTTCAGCCGGAATGTCTTCTCGTTTCTATGTCAAGTCTGATCAAATAGTACATCTCTTCGGCGATTTTGTAGACTTTTATGGTTTTTTTTTTCATTTTTTAATAACGCGTAATTGAAAATCATCGCCCAAATTGGACACAGGGTCCACCTTACGACGGCTGAGTCCGTCGCTATTTCTGTAACTCAAAAAAACACATTTAAGGGATGTGGCTGGGTATCGCACCTTCTTCCATACACCGCAGGCGCAACCTAGTGTTACGCAAGCTATGTTAATGTATATCCTTCGTCACTTCCTTCCTGCGGCTGTGGCAAGCACCCGCATCTTTCATCATATCTGCCGCACAATTTCTTACTCGAAGAACGAGAATGGGAACAGAAGAAACGTCTCGGACAACCTGAAGAAGGACGAAATTGTGAGTGTTATTTCCGTTGCATGGTACCGCTTACGAGTTTTTTCTATACCATCACAGGCAAACAGTAATACCCGTACCACTTATGGCATGAATTTCATCAGGCATGATGATGTTGACGACATGCAGGCATGAGATGTTGCATGACTTTGGGACCATAGGGTAAGGCAGCATCACATTTCCAGAGCATGGCTGGTCACAGTTCAGTATTAGCGGGAAAATGAAGATAAACATCGATAGTAAACGCAGGACATATAAGAAGATAAGGCGCAAATGATGCACGAAACAAGGCATTCTCATTTGTCTGTACCTTAGAGTTGCAAGTAGGAAAGCACGAATCAGCCATTAGAATTTAATACATGCTTGATTCTCCTGAAAAGCAGTGTGAAATGAGGCTCTCAATGGTATTTTGCGGCAGGAGGTTGATGAGATAAGACATCAGAGGCTTTATTCCAGATTCCAATGCAAATAGATAAAGCGTTACTTCGCCATCGATGTTATCTGGAAGTAAGTGACTGTATAGCGATGAGTCAGGATCCAGGCCCACATGGGGCAGTATGTTTTTGCCTTCCACGCCAGATGAACATGACGAAAGGCTGGACCGAGTTGCAGCACCCTTAAACTAGGAGGAGCTCCACTCTTTTAGAAATGCCGCCAATCTGCATGCAGCTCAAGCCCCAAAAGGAAGATTATATTAGTGTCTGTGTATAGTCAACGAAGAGGTATGACCAACTACTCATCACAAAGTGAGTAACGTTGAAGCTGAAGGCTGCAATCCAGAATATGAACCGTCGGAAAGACGCCAAGAGAAACGGTAGGAAGTAAAAAGAAGTCGGGGAAGTCAGACGCATAGACAGGGACTCAGATGTCACGATCACAGATGTCACCAGTCACAAAATTTTTTCAGCGCCTGACAGAGGTTCAACTGCCATCTACTTGCTCCAGCCTACATATTTGCATCTTTAAGAGTGTATCTCCCAGCAATATAAATCTTCTATCCTCTATATAAATGTAAGATTCTCTACATCTTTTTGAAATGAGACTCTCTATTTAGTATTTTGGATACTGACCATGTACTTTTCACAGGTCTTGTCCCGTATCAATTATTTCTAATTAAATGAACCATTTCTTAGAGTCTCACAAGGCGTTCATTCATTTACTGCTGGTTGACTGCGATATAGCACAATGGGCCGGGCGATGCCATATACTGCGATCTGATCATCGCAAAGGGATTATTGATAACTAAGGTCCGCTATTAGACATGTCACTAACACTCTGAAGATATTTACCAGGCCTTTGTGGTGCACAACTTAATCATGAGCGATCTATGTAAATCGTGCGCCTAGGCAGTGAATGATCAAATTTCTTGTACTCTTCAAATCGAACTCGAAGCTGCAGTTCTGCAGGTCCTCTTTCCAGTATGCGACACATATGTGAATTCTGGTCTTTCAAGCACAAGGGTGGAGCTGATTCTCCATAGATTCTATGATACGTCTCTTAGTCACTGAGTCATGTGGTTATAGTTGCGTGAGTACAAGTCAGTAGGTGCAACTCCCCTCACCAGCACCTTCGTATCGCTGTTCATTGAATTTGAGTTAATATCAGTTCAAGAGGGCTCGATTACGTGACGTGTAAAACAATGAGGTGTTTGATTTAAGCTTGTATCTCTTTTACAATTGCTTATTACGATTGAATTTCCGTCCTCAGGTACTAGAGGTCATGCTCAAGGTCGTCAATACCTACCCTACCATGGACCGTTCGTTTGTAAATAGTCTCTCGAGATTGAAGCATGGACGCTACCCTTCCAGGACGTGAACTGTTTAGTGCATCTGCAATATCAGATATAGTACTCTCCACCTTGCTTGCGGATACCAGTTGTTAACCTCACGACAGGATGTTGTCATCAAGTAGATGCTCTTGTAACGACCTGTGACGAGACAGGAGTAAATACTAGCGCCATGTGCTTGTTCTTCGTTTGTCTTTCAAAACACAACTCGGATCTCGGGGTGCCATTTTGGCTTCTAGAATGTGTCTAGGTTATAGTATTGAGGCGTGTGCTGTATAACTCCTGACGATTGGAAATCTTCGTAGTGTCTATTACTATGTAAGTCAAGTTGATTGGTTCTCCTTCAGGCATTCAATATTTAACAAGTCTGTTGACATATATCGTAAGATTGGGGGTCAGATCAAGGCTTGCTTCTAACCAGCATATATATGTGTGTTTAGGACCTCTTCACCAAGTCGTGAGGCTAGCGACGCTCAATCCTGAACCCGCCTTGTGAGTAGTTCATGCCTGCAGGTAGTGAGTGAATCATAACTTTGCGGAATGAGATCGAGCCACATGTCACTCAAAATGCTTCGCCTCGAGGAGCTGATGAAAAGAAGACCCCAGAAGGCTTCTTGAATACAACCTGACTGGGTCCAGTAAATATAGTCATGTCAATGATCCGGACCTTGAGAAGGGGTAGTTAAGTCGGACAGCGAGGGAGTCTGGGACCCAAATGGACACGACCAGAGGGAGATATGATGCAGAGCAGTGAATAGAGAAGAGACAGGGAGCTGAAGAAAGACAGAACACCACCACTGGAGGGCAAGACGACATACACAAAAGGTGTCCGAGATCGCCACAAGCAGGAATTTGGATCAGATATATATACATCTCAAAAGGATGTAGCGAAGGGCACGGATCCATCTTCGCAGTCCCTTCATCATTACCATGCACATATTATCGACAAAAAATATACAATACACATTAACGTAGACTCAACACCCTACGTGTATACCATACATACACCAGGAGTAGACTACATATGCACTCCACCCCCTGCCTCTTCAATGGCCTTAGCAAGGCTTTCCGGTACCGTAAACGAAGATCATCATCGTCTCCGAACCCCTCAGCGTCTCTGCTACACGCAACAGCTTCGAATGCGCTTTGCACAGCTACTACTGCAATAAATCAATTCAGGTAATCCGGAGGAGCAAAACCACCGAGAGGCATTCAATACAGATCTATGAGCTCATTCGCCTTCTTCATCCATATTCGCCGGTCTTGTTTGCTTCCGATGAATTTTTATTGACATGTATCATTGTTCCTCTTTGATTGATGCATTTAGTCGCTTGGTGCTTGTCTGGCTTGCATGCTTCGATTGAAAGCTTATTCGGACAACTACTAATATATAAGCCGGCTCCCTGTCGTGTTTAAACTCTCACCCATACACACGTACAAGCGTAGGCACTTATGGCCGGTGTACCACCAGAGAAGGTTTTGAGGAATACAAACAAGTTACCTCCAGTGATACCTCCCAATCACGATCACCGTACTCTTGTCCTGTGCTTCGACGGCACCGGAGACCAGTTTGACGCGGACAACTCAAATATCGTCCAGCTTGTCTCGCTGTTGAAGAAAAATGATCGATATAAGCAGATGGTTTACTATCAAGTGCGATGATCTTTCTTCGTCTTGCATAGCGGTCAAGGAGTGATAACTAATTCGCAATACTTAGGCTGGTATCGGTACCTATGTATCCCCAAAAGTCGCAACTCCCTTGTTTGTCAAGTTTTCCAAAGTCTGTACAATATCGTTCGCATTTTATTCAATGGTCCAAGTTTGCATTTACTAGATTCTTGATGCAATGTTTGCATGGAACCTTAAGGACCATGTGATGAGTACGCGAAGCGTTTTACCCTGCGTATGACACCTGACCAACATTTCCCAGGCGGTTATGAATTCCTCATGCAAAACTGTAAGCATGACTCTCCAAGTACATTGTTCTATGTGGCAATATTTCCCCAGATCGCGAAGGAGATAGAATATGTATTTTCGGTTTGTCCATTCGCAGCCATGATGATTACAAGCGCAACATGTCTTGATGCTATGTCTATTCATCAGGTTTTTCACGTGGCGCATACACAGCTCGGAGGTTAGTAACATGCGACAAGCTGTAAATGGTTGCTTGACTATCAACAGCCTTGCAGGAATGATCCACAAGGTCGGCTTGCTCCCTGCTGACAATCATCAGCAAGTGCCATTCGCATACAAAATGTACACAAGAACAGACGATGTCGGCTGGGAACAATCAAACGCTTTCAAGCTCGCATTCGCATCCTCAGTGCCGATTGAATTCCTTGGTGTTTGGTATGTGGTATGAACTTTCACCAATCGTCACATCTTATAGAGTTTTGGAGGGATACCGTCGACTCCGTCGGCCTCATCCCCAAGCGACTTCCCTTTACAATGTCTAATAGCATGGTCAAGACCTTCCGTCATGCTATTGCCTTAGATGAACGTCGTGCAAAGTTCAAAGCTAACCTTTGGAATCGTCCGACAGGTGCTGAGCAGGCCTATGGTGTGCGCACCGTCCGCATACCGACGCCAGACCTCGATGAGAAACACGAGTCCCCCAGTCGACAACATGACAATGATCTCAGAAATGAATGGAACGTATCAGATACAGATCGAAGGCTCGATCATTATGAAAGAATGTATTCTGTCAGCGAGGAAAGTCAAAAAACAGATATACAAGAGGTCTGGTTTGCAGTAGGCCTTAATCTCAATATAGAAAAGGCATATGGCTAATTTTTTTTCCATTCGTATCAGGGATGTCATTGCGGTGTGTTCCCTCCATCATTCTTGCAATGATAACTGGTATTCACTCATTCCGCTAGATGTCGGTGGAGGATCCGTTACAAATAAGACGCCTCATTCTTTGGCACGCATATCCCTTCGCTGGATGGTACGCGAATGCTTCAAGGCAGACACTGGTATTTTGTTCAACACTGATGCGCTCCGCACCATTGGCCTGGACCCTGCTACATTATATCCCGTTGTCCTTCCTCGACCAGCACCACGTCTCGACATTTCTACAGCGTTCATTGAAAAGGCCACGCATGACGGAGTGATCAAGCGTGTCCTCGCTCGCTGGAAGCGCAAGGCTAACGCTACGCCCACTGTGACTATCACCACGAATGACCACTTGGTGATTGACGAAGAGCTCGAGGACCTGAAAGATGCGCTATCGCCGATATATGATCAGCTACAGCTGAAGCGAAGCTGGTGGGTTCTTGAGATCCTCCCGCTCCACTTGCGATATCAAAAGGGGAATAATAAATGGGTCAGCACTTTCAAGTATGGTGCTCTCCGTAACTTCGGTCTATTGGCAACTGACTGCCTGATCTAGATCGAATATGGCTACCCCTCGGATCATACCCAAGCAACACACTAACGGTGTGAAAGTACATCGTACCGTACAGATTCGTATGCAGGCCCAGCCTGCACCAGGTCACAAAAAAAGGTATACCCCCAAGGCGAACTTGAAAGTTGAGCCCACATGGATCGACTAGGACCTCGTATTCTATCTATTACTTAGTGGAAGGTTTAGTTAGTGTACATTATCTTCTCTAACTTTTTCAACATGTGAAGATTAGGAGTATGAGTTCTTCAAAAACAAAAATGACAGTTGTGCCTCATATAGTAACATGACAAAGTAAAATGAAAATAGAAATATTAGCAAAGTTGGCTCTTACTATCCTGGATATCCTGGAGGAATTTCCAATCATCATGCTCTAGACGAGTGCATGCTTGTGAAATTCGGAGGGACGCAGGTTCAATATATCAACGTCTTCAGATCTAGTGGCTCATAGCAGTAAATCCAAGTATATACGTTATTGAGGTGGAAAGGTTCAAAGTGATAGCCGGACATGTCAAGGATATTCACACAGTTCCTCCTGCCACCCGATATTAGCTGTCTCGGGCCGGGTACAATAAGAAGGGACTTAACCATGAAGTGGATTAACTATTCTATCGAGCGGAGCATGATTAAACGCGGGGAATTGAACAAAAATGAACCAGGCTTGTAATTGTCAAGCAATTATGAATTCATTGAGAACTGTGCCCTCACTAGCCTTCAAACGTCAGAAGTGGTTCTTTGACCGTCCGCATTGAGTACTGCGTCGACTACAGAGTCGGATATGGGGATATGTCCATTCAGATTTGGTCTATAAATTAATCGGTTATTCTACACGGGAAGTTTAACTTCATATGCGACCACACCGCCAAATGACCATCCTGCACTGAAGGTGTTAATTGTGGAATTGTGTTCATATGGATGCGTTAGAAGGTCACCTCCAACTAGTACGGGGCCCGTAATAAGATCAACAATGAAAATATAATGTTACAGCTATTTCGAAGAGATGACAAAACTTGTCTTCTGATGCACTTTCCAAACACTCACATAGATTTACAGTCCAGCTGGTCCGTCATCCAATAAAACAGGACTACCCACTGATCTTCTTCCCTGTCTCTTTCGCACAACTCGTCTCAGCAGCACTCCCATCCCCTACTCCCACCGCCCCCTTGACTGCCCTGCCCACCGCACTCGCCCACCTCCGAACGCACGCCCCAAGCCATACCGCACCAAACACAAGAAATTGCAATGCCATCAAAATGCCCACAATGAAACACATGATCAGCACCCCAGCAGGCCACATCGAAAACGCAACGAGAGCCATAAATAGCATGAGCGCAAGAGCAGAAAGGAAGAGGCAGAGTGCAGGAACACGCGCAGAGAGGGAGAAAAACATGTATGTCGAATAGATATCACGTGCGCGGGTCTGTGTGGTAGATTACAGAGTGGCAATGGAGAGCTGTAATGGAACGTACAATGAAGGTAGAAAGAGGAGCCCAGTTGTAACGGAGAAGGAACCATGCATCACACACAATGCCAAGGCCAGAGCACACGCTGCTTGCTGCATTCGCACTGCGCGCATACGATTGAACATCGAATACTGCATCAGGGCCAATTGCGAATACTGCAGTGTTCACACTGTTGTATGTGTTAGTGATAGGAAGGTTTATGGCAACAAAAAGTGCGTACGCGGCTAGGGCTACAAGCTGTAATATTAGATATATGAGAGAAAGGCACAAGGACAATGTTGAAGCAAGTTACCAGACCTCCGACGTAAGTCCACTCCGTTTGCAGTCTCGTGAACACCTCCTCAAACTGCGAGTCTGTCCTTGCGTTCTTCAATTCATGATATATCGTGAAAGAGGTCAAAAAAGTCTCAACCAGTGTCATATCTGGCGGAACCTCAATCCTCTCCGTGTATTGCGGCAGCAGCGAAGGCCATATTGCTTGGACCCACGTCTGCAGGTGTGGAGCTGATGGGACAATGGGTCCAGTGAAGGAATCATCTTCAAAGTAGCCATCTTCGTCACCGTCGGAGAATACAGGGGGTTTTGAGGCATAGTCGTCATCATCGTCATAAGCGGAACTTTCATCCTCTGAGTGGATGTGGTAGCCTCGTCGGCGCCGGAGATGACGGGCATTAGTCAAAGGTCCATTTGGGCCTGGCCATGTATTGTCTGTTGGTGATGGGGGAATTGAAGGCGGTCCAGAGACCTGTGTAGCTGTAGAACATTAGTTTGGGCTGCTCTTTTGGAAAAAAACTTTTGAGGCCCACAAGGTTTGGTGTCTGAACTCAACGAAGCAACCTCCCAACTGTCATCCACCGATTCTGATTCAAACATTTGTTGTTTCACACGAGGGGGCAAACGTATCTTGATAAGTAGAGTTGCGCCGTTTTGTGGTCTCCCTCGACTGGAGACAGTGCGTTTCATAGCAGACTTACATTGTAGTCTAAGTTCGACCGCTTCGGGATCAAAAAAAATATAGGTAAGTCTTAGATGAAAGGTAAGTAGAGCTTTAAGAACTCACCTTTTCTGTGTTCCCTATCTTGCAATCGTACGAGTTCACCGAGAGTATGAGATGCTGACGCTACGAGCGTGCGTTTTTTGGCCTTTTTCTTTCTCTGGGGAAGGTGCCAGACACAGATATCGACCCGTGATGTGCTGTGAACATTGTCCCTGGAGACAATCAGTAAAAATAATTGTTTCCAACAAGTTTAGACGTACAACTCGAAATGTTCCTTGAGATTTGGGTTCTGTCCATCAACGCCCATTACAGTCTCGTGGCATGATGCTCATCGACTTGGACAGTGATGATAGGTCGCCATGATCTTTCAGGGCGCATCAGGCGCATTCCTTGGGCACGTACCACTAGAAGACATGATCAGAGATTTGGGTGAGTGTTGGACGCTCTTACCAGTCAAGTACCATGGGCTAGTTAATGTTAGTTATAACAAGAATTAAAGAGAAAAAGAAAAACTTACTCCAACTCGTTCATTTGAGTGCAAGCAGTAAAGGAAAAACTGATGCACTGCCATGAGGCAATTGTTGATGAACATGGCCGAGTCCCAAGTTCACACGTGCTCCATCCGAATCTCTCCAGTAGTATGAAAACCCAATGGTTCAGAATCAAGCTTTGCAATTCGGACACAAATGTATGAATGCAAAGAATCATAACCCTGAGCTCAACGATACAGAAAGGGCAGGGAACTTGTTAACAGCGTCGGTCACTATATCATCTCATCAGCTGCTCAAACTCACTTTTGTAGAAAGTTGAATATGTGATTGATTGGCGTTCGCTACCAATCTGGTTTCTACACCTTCAATGGATGGATTTGTGGTGAGCCTTCATGAGGTTTCAAGTCTTCCTAGAAATTCATGTCAAGGACTGTCTCACTTTCTAGTAGACTCTGGCGCCGTGTGCTACTATCACGAGTGGGTAAGTGTAATTGACTGTAATTGGGCACTAGTAGGCAGCCTAAATTCTGCCCTCCTCAGCCTGCTGGTATTTACAGTGCTCTAATTTTGATAAATCAATCTCCATTCGCCAATTCCCTTCTTGCTCTCCACTTGAGGTTCAAGCTTTCAAGCTTAAGGTTCAACAATGGTCAAGTTCACGCAGCCCTCTTCTTCCTTTGAACGTGCGGTAACATTTGTCCATGACCAAAGAAAGTCCTGTAGATTGAAGATACGATACGTCGGCCATTACTCTTTGAGTTACACATTCCTATGCTTCCCATTCTTCGTCTTTTACGCTTGTCAAGCAACAGTCTGAGCTTATTGATCCGGTGATCTCTTCGACCAATGTGAAAAATCAGTCAGATCATGCAGGCCGAAAGGAACAGTAACCAGTGGGTTTGCCAACTTTCCTCTGCAGTCCATAAAACGTATCATACGGTACATTTATATTCCTAGCAGGCTTTTTCACAGTGAAGCCTTCAATTCTCTCTTAATTGTCTGTCTTCAGGTATTAATGTTATACTTGCTCTGATCCACATGAATGCCAACGTTAATTTTACGTCCCACTCAGCATTCCCTCTTACAAAATAGGCGTAAAATACTTGCTTCAGGATTCAAGTTGTAAGTAATCTGAGTTCGTTCGAATCAACTAGCAGCATCCACTTGTCATCTAGCATACTGACACGAAGCTTGAGTACATCACTCTTGTTACTCACGGCAAGACATTCCATTGGTCTTCTCCAGTATCGGTTGGTATTGTATAATCGATATTAGTTGAAGTATAAAAGCCTGGGAAAATATCGCGACTGTATCCTTACAAACCAATCTAATTGTCTTTGGGGACAGGCATCAGTAACGTTAAATCCTTTTCACATTCAGACCATTCCCTCCTTGCCACCTCTACTCGCTGTGGGGATCGAGGCTTGAAAACAGCAGGAAACTTCAGAGGTGAGTTTGTGAGCTGGTAAGTAAGCTAGTCAGTATTAGTTGTACTAGGAAGGATGGCCACAAACATCTCCATTGAAGGCTGCATCGCTGTCATCATATTGAAACAATAAACCAGTCCTTGGATCAACTTCCTTAGATGGGCAGATGTCAAAAGTCCAGAGCATTGCGGCTATATTTATCCATAGAGTTCGCTCTGCAAATGGAATGCCTGGACATACTAACACAGGATTAGGAACTTGAAGGATATATGAAATCGCAATGGTACCAACCTCGTCGACCAAATCCGAAGGCACTGGTTTCATAACTTCGTTCAAGTTTTCCCTCTGAATCGAGGAACCGGTCTGGAATAAAGCGGTCATGTTCCTTGAATCTTGATTGGTCATGCTCAATTGCCCTATTGAAATCAGTTTGAGATACGACTTATGACCAGATAAGCTTGTTCACCATGTAACAGCAATTATGACACTGTCCTTTGGAATGAAATACTCTCCACCCTGGTATTCAATCACGTCATCTGCAATGGATCTGTGGGGTATGCCAAATCGAACTACAATTTCATATTAAGTTTGATATCTGGTTGATAACCATGGATCGTGCCTGAAGGGCGCCATCTGAGAGTTTCTATGTAAGAAAACGTTATTTCCAGATTGAACAACAAAAGCCACGGAACATACCTCGAACAACAGCTTCCACATATGGTAAGAAAGGGCGGTCCTTGAAAGTCGGCAAGCGGTCAAGCCCTACGACATTATCAATTTCTCTTTGAGCTTTAGCAATCCAGTCTGGATAAAGGATGCAGGCAAGCACAAAAGTGTGCAGAGATATTGTAGTCTAGCTTGGATTGTGAATAGAATTGTGAAATGTACGAAAAGTCCTCACTGTTTCAATAGCTGCCTGCAAAACAATCTTAATTGATGTGTTCGAAGGCATGCGAATGTTCTTACCGAAGTAAACTGTCTCACCAGGCGGCCTTGATCTCCTCCTTCTTTTGCGAAAAAGGCGGCCCATCTGTGAAGTAAATTTCACTGATAATCATTCAATTTTTTTACAGCACGAGACCTACGTGTTCATTTCGGATGCGTCGCCTGTCACAGCATCCTGGATCAGTTTGTCATACAAAGCGTCACTTTGCCTCCGAAACGACTGTGCACGGGTCCGCCATGGCATCTGCCAAGGTATAAAATCCAGAAAGGGAAAGATATTAGTGATACTGGCAGTCGGGGTAACAAGGTAAGCTTCCTCGGGAAGGAGCTATCTCGTGGGGTAAATTCATGTCATGGCAATCGAACACCTGAACCTTACACCATAGAATTCCTTCAGCTCTGGCTCGCAACCGGTTGGACAGTGCAGACCAAACGATACTGTTAGAACGGTACTTGACGCTACTCTATTCAATGTGATATAATTGACGTCTGCCTCTTTCACAAGAAAAAAGGGAAAACGTACCGCTTAATATGGTTAAACCAATCCTTGCCACCATCGTCAAGCAAATGTTGAACGTTAAGGGCTGCCTCGTGTTCTTGTAGTGGCTCCGTCTTCCCTGCTCGCACAAGTGACATGACTCCGGCCGTTAGTTTTCGTCCAAGACTATGGGATTCGCATTCATCGCTGAAAGCCCAAAGATAATTTTCAGGATCAACATGTTTACGCTGAAGTTTGGAACGATCATTTTAGGTTGTTAGGTATTAGTTAAGCAAATACTGACGAAATATGGCAGCATTGGGCGTGATGAATGCTTAACTGAGCGTTTTTCGAGCACCTCCTTGGCGGTTTTCATATCCCCGATCAGGATTACAGTCTAAGAGAAACACACGTTGAGCAAAGATAAAGGAGAGGTAGAAGATATTATAACAAATCCTGCTATTTTCAAAGACACAAGGTTTCCATACTCTTCAATGACATGCCGGAGGTACGTTGCCGAGTGCTAATAAACATCATCGATTTAGTATCAGACAAAAATAGCGATAGGAAACTTACTTCAGTAGGAATTTGCAGAACGTTTCCAAGGAGTGGTAGTCCACTAGGGCCTGGCGGCAATCGACGCCCGGATTTGAGATTGGCACGCCAAAGATAGGCGATTCCAAGCAAGATGAGAAATATACTGATGTCTATGGCGCCCGATTGGACACTTTGATTCAACATTTGCCCGGGTCAAGTTGGAGAACTGTTGGCAAAGAAGGTCTGGTTCGTAGGGTGCTGAGCTTGCATGTGTATTTAAGAGCTTATCTTACGGATGACCGGTCAAATGTAGCAGCCGTCAAGATACGTAACGCAGGAAGCGGATCGAGACTGAATTCGAGATCTCTCAATTACTCTACTTCTAGTAAACAGTTAGTCTGCCAGGTGCGCACGCCAAACCGTCCTAACTGCTCCGATTACGGTAAACTTGGGGGTAGTTTAAGCCTGCTTTCAAGTTGTCGGGCGAATAAAGTTCCTATCTGGACTTCACGTGTCGAATGAGAGTTCTCGAAAGATACTTTTTTGTGGAATTGTGCACGTCAGACATGCTGCCTTGATTGGTGGTGCATAAGGTCTATGAACCCGAGGTAAACCCAACGATTTGGCAAGGTCTTCAAGGCGAAAAAGTAAACAGACAGATGACATCGAACCATGGCGACATCTAAGCAGCATCGCAATCCATATCTAGTCCTTGTATCCTTATGGGCAGTGCCAGTGATCGGAGAAAGAGCGAATGTTCATATTACTTCTATCAGAATTAATTAGAAGCAGCTCCGCAGTGACATATGCAGTGCGTAGTATAAGAGACATATAACTTACACATCGCATTAGCTATGGACGGAGGCTACCAGACATTCCTGCTTTCATGTATCATAAGGAATAAGAGTGGTCACCGAGAACGGATGGTCGTGTGGTCCACTGGATCAAGTCACGCGGACGATTTCTCTTGCTCACGGCCGGCGAGATCTGCTCTTGCACTCAACCACGACAAAACCATGAGCAACGATGCCCGGCCTCCTACTATAGCACAGCTTGCGAGCATCGCGCTTGATAATCTCTGGGATGCCTCAAAAGAACTCAAACCCTATGTGCGGATGGCAGACAAACTCCGAAGGGATGCTCAAGTATGCTATGCTGATGGCGACCTTGAAACTGCATACATCAAGTTTGCCAAAGCTGCAACACTCGTTAAGGAATATCTACCTCGTCATCGAGACTTTACGACCCTTTTGACCGACGATCAGAGACATAATCTCGACCGAGTGAGTGATTCACTCATCTGGTCAGACGACACGCCATTCACGAGAAATCCTTGAAGAATGGAAATAACATGATGGAACGGATGACAGAGATCAAACCGATCCTCATGCAACGCGTCGTAGACTGGGATAATGCTCACCAGGGAAGAACGTCCAGGTCCGAAGTCCGCTTTGGGGAGACGCAGGTGCTTCCAAGCGCCGAGGAGCACAGGCGTAATGTCAGGGCCATGCAGCAATTGAACCTTGAGGGCAGGCCGGATGCTGAACTCCGTAGGACTGCGGCCTTACACGCGGCCCAGAAAGCCGCTGCTGCCGGGGACGAGGAACGAACCAGGCGACAAAGGCAAAAAGAGGACGAGGCGCGGGAGAGGATGCTGAGGCAACAGGAGGAGGAACGAGCTCGCCACCTTCGGCAGCAAGAGGAGATGCGCCAGCGCGAGGAGGAGATTCGAAAGAGGAAGGAGCAGATGAGGAAGGAGAAGGAGATTGCACAGAGGCAGCAGGAGGCAGACGACGCTGCACGGACTGTTCGACAGACCATATCAGCTAATAACCCTGGCGTCACGATGGCTCCGTTGTACGAGGGAGACGTGACGGCCTCAGACTATCCTCGTCGCCGCGTTGGATCCATCGAATATCCATCTCGACCTCCTGCTAGGGGGTACGTGATTCCAATCAATGACCTTGTTCTAGCTTATCCTTGTCCGCAGCGGCTCGATCTCTTACCCGTCACCTATCACCACCGCCTCCCTACCGCCAGCCGAGGCGCGTATCCAATATCCTCAGATCATGACGCCGCACCAGCAGCACCAAGGATATCAGCCCGCCATTGACAACAGTTTCCGACTTTCTTCAATCACTGTCCCTAATCCTTCGCCGTCCCCTAGAACGTCTTATTCGGAACCAGTACCAACGCTTCCACCAGCGACTCATCAACCCGCGTATCCCGGACCATCTCGTCCTGCTCCTCCCCTGCCTAAACTGCAGCCACCGCCGAACCAATTAAAATCACAAAAGATGACTGAGGCACCTCGAACGAAGGAAGGTCTTCGCCAAGTAAATGTCCCTCGTGAATGCCTCTCTCGGTTCATCACTATCGCTCTGGCGAACACGAGCAAGAACTTGGAAACATGCGGTCTTCTACTCGGCCGTGATCGAGGACACAAGTATGCGGTGACGACGTTGTTGATTCCGAAGCAGCATGCGACTAGCGATACGTGTACGATGGACGAAGAGGAGCTGGTGTTGCAATTTACGGTGGAGAGGGAGCTCATCACACTTGGCTGGGTACGTTGGTAGTCTTTTGTTGTCTTACACATACTCGCTAACTGGTGATGATGCAGATTCACACCCACCCCTCTCAATCTTGCATGTTTCCGTACTTGGCCTCTCGATGGCCGGGCTGACGCTTGGCAAATACAGGTTTCATGTCCTCTGTTGACCTCCACACACATGCAGCATTTCAATGTATGCTCCGCGAATCTTTCGCCGTCGTCTGCGCACCGAATTCCAGTCCCAAGTACGTTGTCTATGCTACCTGTCACACGCTTGTCACTAATAGTCTCTTCTTACTGACAAGCTTTGGTATATTCCGCCTTACGGACCCGCCTGGGCTCGAAACCGTGCTTAAATGCGAGGAAAAGGAGGCATTCCATCCGCACCCTGACAAACCGATATATACAGTAAGCTACCAAGTTCACGACCGTGATTGAAGTTTGATTTCCTATTTCCAGGACGCGGATAAGGGTCATGTGCAAATGTCGGACCTCCCGCTAGAGATTGTGGATTTGCGTTAGGATTTTCCGAGTGACCCGCGGACTTCAGCCACCTTTCGTACGATACGTTGCGCATGTTTTTTTCGCCTTCAAACCATATCAAAACCTTTGACTCGATAGCTTTTACGTTGTACTTGGGTCCAATTGAAGACCATTGCATTGTTACCGTTTTATCACTTCCTGCATACACACATGATACCATACAGCCCATGTATAACTATCTTGATATCCATTCCCCTCCTGCCGTACAACGACGTTGTCTGGTTGAATTCTATCGGATCGTAGACAAAGAGGGGAGTTGTTGAAAACAAATATGTAGTCCGTTATCGGCCGCATGGACTTGTAGTGAAATTGACTCGGATAAGAAATTAGGAGCATATAAAAAAGGTGACTGAAGTCCGCGGACCTAACCTAAATGCAGTATCTCCAATGGGAGATCCTCGCTGGATCCGCATTCTAGAATTGACAATCAGACCTCTCTCGCGGTGAACTTGAATTTCTATTTTGAGATTGGTAGGGGTAGGTAAGGGCTACGTATGCAAATACATCCTTTTTCTCACACTTGCCTAGTCTTGAGCCTCGGTAAACCGGCGAAGAGATTCAATGAAGACGGAACTAGGCAGTTAAGTACGATGCATGGCTCACGTAGTGCGTTGGCCTTTTCTTTGTATACGTAGAGAGATTCTAGAGACTAACAAAAAACCCAGCTATGATATGGGTCAAGTTTGCAAATGAAGATGGCTCGACAACCTTGTGACGAACGAATAAAATCTCCAGTACTTACTAGTTACGAGAGTCAAAACCTGAGAGTGGAAATCTATGATAATGGACAGCCGATGAATGTGTATTTGACTAGTACTATGCTACATTTTGCGATATTCACTGCTTATGCTGCTATGTCATACAAACAGAGTGACAAAAACGTGGAGTAAAAGAAACATATCCTATTTCACAAAGTCCCGCCAGCGGGTTATCAAACATATCGATCCGCCGTGTTGGAAAGCCAGATCTACAACTGCATGTCATCCAGTTCCCACTTCTGCAGGTCCTCTGCACTAATACCCATCTGCTTGAGAGATAGATCAGTCGTCTTCGCCCACTCCGTCATCTTGTCCAGCATTTCATGTAGAATCAAATTCCACGTATCAGCGTCTCCAGACGTCTCAGGTGTTTGGAGACTTTTGAATTCTGTGGGATCCAAGCCGCAATCAAGGATAAAATCTCTAGGGCTTATATCGTTCAGTGATGGTTGGACATTCGTGCTGCAGAGAATTATAAGCGGATCGTCTCGTAGATACGTTAAGGGAGTGAACGAACGTTATATCTGAGGGGTTTTGATATGTTAATTCAACTACATCATCGATCGTAGTGCTGGAGGGGGATGATGTCAGGAATTGTGAGTAAAGATCGATAAGAGATAACTTACTTCGCATCAAAGAGAAAACTTGGATCATCAGGAAAATTGAATTCGGTGCTATTTGATGATAAACTTCTGTAAACCACGGGATATGATTAGATCAGTGATTACGAGTGCAACAAAAGGAACGTACAAAAGGAAAGCGTTATATTCTTCATCGGTCAGGGGAGGTTGAACCGGCTGTGCGAGTTCTTCTTCACCGAGGTACGGGAAGACGGTTGGGACGTCGAGGCTCGCAGCGATAGGTGAAGACATTACAGGTGGATGAAAGGACTAATATACAAAGCACGTCGAATAGCGATGATGTATGATGGGGCCTGACGCATGCGCGAGAACCGAATATATATCCCAGGCAGAAGTGTTCAAAGTATCTTCTTGTTGAGGAGACTATTGTAGCGGATGTCCATATATAGAACAAGACAACAACTTAGGCCAAAGCGAGGGTGGAGTGGCGTGCCTTTTTGTTGAACGAAAGCACAGATTTAGAACAAGGGGGGCGATTAGCAGCAGGGTCTAGGCCAAACGGAGAAATTGTCAGTGCTTGTTCAGCACAAGGCAGTAATCAAAGCTGCGCCCACATAGAGAATTATGGGTCTCATAGTTATTGTTTTACGAAGGAATGCTGTGTTCGTCTGGGTCAGGAGGTACAACACTTTAAGAACAATAGACATGCCACTAAGCGAGTTTAAGGTTGGTCGTTCGTGATTCTCCATTGTCATCATAGTAGTTACTTCATGCCATGGCAAGGCGACGCAATAAGGGAGACACCTCAAGCCATAGCAGGACTTGGCTCCAAATTATTACGTGGACGTGGGTGAAGAAGTTGGACTATTGTCAGCACAAACAGTTCTCGTAAGTATCAAAAGTCTTTGTATGCAGATACTTTGAGGCAACGGAAGTAAGCATTAATGGGGTAGTGGTAACCTGGGTCGTTGCCATTCTTCCATTCGACCCGCCGGGGGTTCGATTCCCCCTTAATGCAATCCCATGTATCGGTTTGTCTTTTCTTTTTATCAAATGTGCTGCCGGCCAATTTTCACCATGCCCTCCACCTTGCATTCAGATGTGATTGAAGGTTGTCCAGTTCAAATCATTTGTAAAGTTGAACGTAGGTCTGTAAAAGGGTCACTCAAGCAATTGTTCACTAACGTTTTTGAGATGAATGTTCACTATCGGTACTGCATTCGAGATCGGTCTTTATCGCCATGTTTCAGTCTATCTCAGTGTAAATCAGTATGAAGTCAGTACCAGTGGATGCAGGAAATGTTTTCTTAACGTTGCACTGGAGGTGCGTGGCTCACACAAGACATCTACATCACAAGATAGCGAAGTACTCAGCATGCCCTGCAATCCGGCTTGCGTGTGTAGCTCAGCAGATGTCTGAACCTTTTACTTGAAATTGGCAAGGAAGTTTGAAGAGCCATCCAGAGAAATGGGCAAGGATATGAGTCAACTAGTAACATCACAAGAATCGACCCATCCAGGATAGAACACTTTCACTGTCATTTCTGCAATCAATCGCTCTTCGATCGTACACCGAATCATGCCATGAACAAAATGAAATGGAAAAATGCAGGACGAGCCTTCTGATACAAGAGCAATAAATATAAGTTTCGTCGTTGTCGATGTCGTGGTCGGTACTGTAAAGAAAGACGGTTCGTGACGTCTCTTTAATACCTCTCTACTGCACTCCTTCCGGTGGACTGGTGTTATTGACTGGCGCTGGCGCATCTTTTCTCTATCAAACGCAGTCACTGAGCTCTTTCCTCTTCGTCCTTCTGCCATGCCTCATCTGCTTCTTGTTTTCTGCGGTGGCGGCCTGACTTTTCTGCGAAGGCCTATAAGATTCTATATCTTAGGATGGTTTTATCGGTTGAGCATAAGACGTGACCCGCACAGTCATCTCCTGCTGCCTAACCATGTCATCCACTGTTGGTCTCCAACGAGAGTCACCGTTTTGTGCCGCGTAACACCGTAGTATTCGGGGATTCAACACTCGGTTTGTCGTGGACATACAGATATTACACGCTGTGTCTAAGGTCTTCGGTACTCAAAAGCACCAGTATTCTCCAAACAGGTTTATGTTTCGATGGTAGACCTGCCACGCGATGCAAAAGAGCCGCCTGGGCCTTTCCTGTCCGTCACATCATCCTTTCTTGGAAAACCACTCATGAATTCTTTGTTAGATGACACAACTGAGCCGCTCACTTGGTTAAGATCACACCTTCTGACACAGCCAAGAGGATCGTACCTGAAGAGCATCGCGTAAACGACTTCGAAAAACTTGATAATTTCATCACATAACTGGACCCTCGTTTTCCAAGCAAGTTTCTCTGCCACCTGCAGCCCGTGTTTTGTTTCTTCAGAGTCGTCCCAGAGATTATCGAGCGTGGTTCCCGCGAGACGCAATAGATTGGGGGACGGAATGGTTGATCATGGTGAGAAACGCCTGTGGGCGTTAGCGGGCGCCAAAATGACGCATTCAACCGCGACGTAGGGACAACAACCCTACAGCCTATTCTAGGAAATCTTCCACGGTAATTTAGATATTCCACTGGCAGGTGATGGCAATCCTTATCTGAAATGGATTTTGCAAGGTCGCGGTCGCATCAAATTACCTCGGGCAATCAAAACTTTCAACCGTCGGGTTACGGATAGATCAAAGTGGGTAAAAAAAACAAGGAAGCCAGTACAAATCAATATGGTACATACACCATAACACATAAACAGAGGTACATGTGATCGAAATCTGATAGTGTTTGGTAATTTGTGGAGGCTAAGAGAAAAAGGTGGTTTCCCACTAGGCAAGAACAAGAAAAGCAAATGGTAATGCGATGAACATGGAGAGAAGCCATAGAACAAGAATCATGGGGTGAACGAGGTATGAGATAGGACGGAAGGGCGTAGCGATATGGATTGTGGAGAGATGACGCAAAGACCGAGAAGCGTGATGCTATACCATGGGACCATAAAACGAGGTGCGGGGCCTGACAGAGAATTGGAAAATGTGGGCTATCATTCCGAAGAACATGAAAGTAAGGACTCCCCCTGCGCGTAGAGACGTCAAAACTGCCCATAAGACAGGATGTAAGGGGAAAAAACGCACATTCCGCCCAGGCCAAACCTTGAATCGCCACGATCCGCGAGCACTGTCTGAAGAAAATCTCCTGGCCCCATTTCGTGCCTGCAAAGGTGATTCCGGGATTTGCGTCACCACAGTTAAAGACGCGGTACGGGCACGATTGGAACGTAACACCCGCGGCCGTGCCCCAGAACACAGCAGCTGAGAGAATGAAAAACGCCATGACTGCCAAACATAAAATTCTTCGTTTCACGACGATCAGAAACAAAAAGCGCTACTTACGGCGCATGGGGGCGTAGAAATGACCGATACACATAAGGAAGATCAAGATGATGCTGAAAAGATGTATTCCTAGGATGTGCTTGAACATCATGTTAGCATAGTCTTGGACATCGTTGCCGAAGAGATGGAGCTGCTGGGATACGAGACCCAGATCTGCTACGGCGAAGGAGAACAAGAGAGTCCAACCGACGGCATACAAGACGCGTCTTCGACTCTGCCAGAAATTCCGAACGGTAACTGTCGTCTCTTGCTCGACTTCCTTTTCTGTTTTGGAAGATAGTGAGTACGGGACGGGGTTGGTGGTTGGGAGAGTCACGTACTAGGAGGCATATGGTGGATGATGAAGTGAAAGAGTCTTTAGAAAACACACGACGGTGAGAGAAAAAGTATTTATGGAGGGATTTTGGCTTCGGCTCCATTGGTCCTGATTGGACGGAATAAAATCGGCTGCATGGTTCAGGGTGATCGCGCTGTTATCAACACCGGTGTTCGTCGGCTTGCGTTATTTTCGACCGAGCCTTCCATGGACTCTAATTTTATGTACACCGTGAACAAAAATCAAACAAGCTGACGTCATGAAAACTCACGGCGATAACTCTCAGAATAACTTGATCAGGCCGAGTTGCGCTTATTATTCTCAACTAGACAAGCACTCGGCCTTCTAGGACAATCGACGGGGAGGGGCAGGCTGTTCAGTTGTGTTTGTCACCGAGAACTGGTTTCGTCGATCACCGATCTTGAAGCGACAATACGAGATTGATGATCGCTGCATCATAATCGGACGACCTTGGAAGAGTCAGTAATAACCCTCAAGTGTATCGAGCTTTAGACTGAAGTCTTCGGTTCAGTCCAGGTTTTTACTAACTTTTCAGTGCTTTTAGGAATAAAGGCCTAGGTTCACAGAGACAAGAAGGTTTCGCCCAATTCCAAAGCATCCGAGGTAATAAACTAACTGGAAATTACTCAGAAAGTCTGTATTGCCAACTGTTTCGAATTCGATAGTACATTTGAACTGGAGTAGATCAAGTTCTCTTTGGAAGAAGATGTATCTTGATCTCTGATTTTCCCCTCGTATCAGTATCTGGGAAGTAACCTAGGGGAGATTTCGTCAGAACAGACATACTCCAATTGATATCCAGGGAACAATCTATGCTCACGAGGGCTGGAATAATACCATACAATGCAGCCTTGGACAAAATGCTCGAGTGCACGTACATACTTTTGAACAGCGGGGTCTATGTCAGGACCAAAAGACGGTAAGCATTCTTTCAGCTTAACATAGTCTTGGACTCGGTCTGCAATCATATTGGTCAAGAGATCAACAGCCTCTTGAAGATCGAGATTGTGAGCGTATTGCAGTACGCAAACAAAATTCTGATAGTCCCCATCAGCCTGTTCTTTCTAAATAACATTTAGCATCGATATACACCCCAGGAAAAATCAGTGTATTTGCCTACATTGAACGAACACAGATCCTGAAATCAGAGAGCGGGCCATCAAAGAAAGGTGCAATGTCATTCAGTGTCAAAAGCTTACATTAGGCCAGGTCATAATATCTGAAGTGGCTTGAGACATGCTGATGATGACAGGATGTTCCCAAACAAAAGAAGGGATATCAAGGTCGAGAGAGTACTCGACCATGGCTATTACTGTTTTGAAATCCATTGTACGAGGAATGGTGTATTTCTTACCTTCGACCAACGCAGCACCAATGGTGCTGCGGCGCATAGTGATGAATTCGTCGACTGGGGGAATTCGATCCAAGTTCCTATTTAGTGATTGTTGGACTTGGGAAGAACTCCAGTCTAAGAATGCCTGCTTGAATCTGCAAAAAAGTCTTCACGAGGTTACACAGATGGGATGTATCAATCTAACCTTCTATACATCGCCACCTTCCGATTAGCTCGTAGACGACAAAGAAGGCTAAAAGGAGGTATGAGCTCTCCTACCTGCTTCCAAGGCAAATTTGAACTCACTCCCAGAGCATTCCTGCATACGGGTAACATGGTCGGGGAGCGTAGTCATCATGAAGGATGCTACAGGATATGTCGTGTCCAAGCTGAATCTTCTCTGGTTCAGACTGATACTCCCCCTCGTCGGATAAATCATCCGTCTATCGACCAGTCATCCATCTGCTATGGTAAAACGAAGGGAGATTTACTGAAAATGCCCAGAGGAAAAATGCAAGACAGGTCGTAAGGTGTTCAAGGTCAGCATCAGGAAAACTCAGAGCAGCGAAGATATCGAATCGTCCAACGTTGATGAATTTCTCCGCCTGGGCTACATCATACACGTTGGACCTGGAGAAATTGGTTAAAACAGGTAAACTAAGCCCTGAGATTGACTATGTTACCCTTGAAACCATTTCAGAACAGCAGCGTTAGCTTTTTCACGTAGGAGATTCTCTTTCAGCTCAAAGACCGCGCCAGTGATGTTGCAGATATTCTGAAGGACGAAGGAGCTGGGGTGTCTGAACATAACCATGAGGACAATATCCATGTGATACGTCCAAAAGAACTTTTATATCAGTAGTGTACATAAATATTTACCTCCAAAAAAGATGTCAACTTGAGTCATATCAAAGCAAAGGGACGGCAAGATACATACATCAGACATCCAGAGAATACATCTAAACAAAAGTTCTGTGATGGAAAGAATTAATTGACACCGCGTCAAGCAGCCGAGATATATTAAGACCCATGTGGACCAAAATCACCACTTCCACATGGGCCTCTACCCAAACACAAACTGTCCATAAATTGGGGTATGAGCAAGGGGACCTTCCTCGAGGTTCGGCGCCTAGACCAATTTTGAGGACCTTAATCAGATGATGGAAAATCTTTTGCCTAAAACTTACAGCGGAGCGTCTGAATTGCATGCGACGCACTAGTAGTTAGTCCCATAAGAGCAAAACACATTACTTTATTGTGACCGGTTACGCCGCCGAGTAGGCTCTGGTGCTGCTAGTCATTTCGATAGCTGCAACGTACCGCTACAGATACATGTCTGAATTTTTAGTATTGACTTCCTTTGGGTCTCCATAAAAATCACATACTAACGGCTTCATATCTTTACAAGAAGTAGTGTCAGGTATAAATCCCTCCTAGGATGATCAGAAAAGCCCAAAAAGTTTCTAGACACCAGAATGGAGCCGCTGGAGAATCAACAACGTACCATTGGAGAATTTTGAGAACTCACGATACAGTCGGAAGCCAACGGCACTCCAGCAGACACATGCTCGCCCTCGCCGTAATGTTTAGCTTCGTTTTTTAAGTAAAGGTAGTGGCTGCGTGACAGCTAATTCTAAAACGATCCAACTTTGTTTAGTTGCTTGCGTAATACATACATTTATTGTATGTCCATGATCGATCGTTCTGACGGCTCGACAGAATGGAATACCTTTTCTCAATCATTTCTCAATACGTTCCGAGCTGAAGAAGAATTAAGAAGGCAAAAGCACTAGTTCCATATGGGTAATGGCTTATGAGATGATCTAAAAGCTGAACCTCATTTTCCAAAGAGTTGAGGTGGAGATTCTTTACCATCCCACATTGTGTAGTGGCAATAAAAATCACCTAACCAGAGCATGTGATTGTCCTCCATGGAACAGATTATGTGAGAGTTGGAAGAGGAACAAGACAACGTCGTTTTTAGTGCAATTATTATAAAGTTGACAGTACATCCAGGGATGGGATATTGACAATAATGTATAGATCTGAGGAAATATTTTCATTAATGAGAAGGATGAACCATATATGGATGATATGGATGCTATCTTGGCAGTGTAAGCATGGATAGTGGACTACACATTTTGATTTGGCTTTGATCTTACTAAGTTGGTTCAGAAAGAGTTCCTGCAGTGCAAGGACATCCTGCTTGTCAGGGCTAGTAAGCCCAAGAGAGCTTCCTTTGCTAGGTTCAACTTGTGAGTGTTTTGCTACCAGATGTGAAGGTGGAAGGTGTGGTGTTAAACTTGGTGACCTAGTTTTTGGGAGGGCTTATAGCATAGCTTTCAATAAGTAAGTTAATGCCAGCAGGCAATGTTAGAACTCGATGTATTATGATAGACTGGTAGACTAAGTAAGTCCTCAGTTCAATGTGTAAGTGACTGAGAGTTACCTGGTAGACTAAGTAAGTCTTCTAGGTGTTGGAAATACACAGTAAAGGCCACCACACATACTTAGATAACTGGCCACCCTCCAAACCATCACACTAATCACACATGCTTTGTCTGGCCACCTTGGCCAAAGAGCATTGTTCGAGAAACATGTATATAAGGAGAGTTGTATCCAGACAGTACCCTCAGTCAATTATAGAAGAGACTGAGGGTGAGTACTTACACTAACTAACCAATTACCTACAACTCACTGTACACTTAAATTAACTTATATGCTAATCTTAGGTACAGTGCAATATAGTCAATTATAGAAGAGACTGAGGATTAACTTATATGCTAATCTTAGGTGCATACTCGGCTTGATTTCTAACACTAGGCAGTAACTAATTCAGTATCTAGTCGTGCTTCAGTAGGGAAAGTGTTGACTCACTCTCAGTTCAATGTGTAAGTGACTGAGGGTGTTACGTCGAGTAGAAGCATATATATACATGTTGATAACAATGGTGAGTGGCCACTGGGTGGCCACTTAAGGGTCAATGATATGTGAAATGGTGAGTGTGAGATGGGAGATTTGTGACAATAAAAAGGGTGATCAAAGGATACTGACGATGGGACAATGGTGTTGCATTCTGACATACCAACAGGCAAAGCCTAGAGGCTCTGGCACACTGGAGCTGGAAATCCATGAAGTAAAAACTATAGGAAAGTTAGAGAGATTATGTGAGTTGAGAACCTATCTACTCAGGTTGCAGGTGGGAAAAAAAGTGTTGGAGGTTTTTGTAGCTGGCATATATGTGGCTATATTTCTGACACTTATTGCAATGAAGTGGTTTTAAAGGATCCTTGTACACAACTATATAGTAATCAGAAATGAAGACATATTTATGGAGGTAATTGGTAGTATGTGGCAAGCTGCAAAACATCTTGAGAAAGGGCCTATAGCTAGCTGCCATTATTAGAAAACATTAGAGTATGTTAGGGAGAAAGTATGAGATCATATTCAATTATTGTAAGTAGTGCTAAGTGTCCATGGGCTTCTTGACCAACAATAGTGGGAAGCATTTAGTTGTCTGTATATCTAAACAAGCAGTTTAGGATGGTTGGTGCAGAGAGCAGGTGTGAGATGGACTCAGCTTTATATCCAGAAGTCAGGTGAGGTGAGTACATCTTTCATGTCTATATGCAGTCATTCCAACAAGAAATAAGATGTGGTTTCAACTGTGATGCCTTGGCAGTAGGAGTATGTAGGATATTCAGCCTGGCAGATGCAAAAGAGGTGACAGTTTAGGAGGAGGTAATCAGTCCATAACTGTGTGAAGAGGGAAAAATGGTGGATAGTCAGTGTGCTCTATAAGTTTCAGATAACCTTTGGATGATAGTGTTGTGTCAAGCCTGTAAATTGGTGGAGAGTGGGGAGACCTCTTTTATTGCTGTTTCTATAGAACATGTGTGACTGTGAGTTCTATCTACCTGGTTGCTGTGATGCTTCTAAGGAGGGTCTCAGTCCTCAGAAAGGCTGGAGGGCAGTGGCAGAACTGGATGAGTCCATTGCAGCTTCTTTGGCAAGTTTATCAGCTTGTTTGTTGAGTGTAAAGTTACAGTGACCAGATCACCAATGTACATGGAGGTTGATAGCCTTGCAGAGTTTGAGAGGGATTCTCTTTGTCTGCACCCAGCACAGCATAATGCCTAGAAGCACATAGTAGGAGCTGGATTTGCTTCTAGTGCAGGAATTTGGCAGCAGTGTGGATATAGTCTAGTAGATAGTGAGTGGGGTGTGGAGATTAATTTTTGAGGGCCTTGATGGCTGCCTAGCCATTACTGCCAATGATAGTCAGTCTTCACAAGTATCAGTTCAGTGTTGTGAGGATATGAAGGCCCAAAAGAAAGTTGACCAGCTCATCCTCATAAACCATGTGCTCAGAAGCTGAGCCAAGGAGGTATTTTAGATAAGAAGTCTTCTCACTATTTATATAGAGGATTGCCAATATGCCAACTTCTTCCTCATATCCTGAGCCATTGCAATATATAGCTATTTGTGCTCTGCTATGCATTTATATGATGGATTCCAGCACCTCCTCCTTGAAATCTGTAATGTGGATAGTAAATGCTAGTTAATAGCTGGGGTGTCATCTTAATGGTTAGACAATTTCTATTGAGAAGGAGGTGATCTCTAAAAAGTGAAACAAATACTATGTTACCTTTTACCCAATCCTTCTAGAGAATGGCTTAGAACTCCAAATGCCAGCATGGTTTTATCTAGGGCTGGCACAAGAAAAGAACTTCAGAATAAGTGCAGCCTCAATAGTGTGCATGAGACAATCTTACCAGGTATGAACAGTAGGATATGACAAATCTAGGCAAAATTGTTGGCAGCAATACACCACCAACCTACAAAAACAAGAAGAACTGTGCATGTAGCATATGCAAAGATATGAGGTGAAGAGAATATAGAAACTCTCACAAGTGCAGAAAAAGGCTTATGAATACATCGCAAGATTAGAGAAGAAGTGGAACCCAGAGATGGAAGAAGTCAATAGAGAATACCAACCAGGAGAAAGAAAACTGACATGCAAGGAAAATATGAAGACCTTTGAACTTGACATAACTACTAAAAGGTCTTTAAAGGAAGGCTTCTGTAAGCAGATAGTACATCTGTCTTCACTGAGACGTGCACATTAACTAAAATGGAATGTATTCAAAGATTGTTTTTGTACCAATACATCTACTACCACCTCATATTTATACCCAATTGTAATAAGGTTTGAAACCTCTCTCTGATCAAGTCCCTAATTCCCTTCAATCCCAGCCCCTTATCCACTTGTAAGCGGTATGCTTACACTCACCCAACACCTGAAAAATCAACTCATCCCTCATGCTTCCTTTATTCGCTCCCAGTCGTTCAAAGCCACTGTATTTTCCATCTACCTTCCACTTTTCCACTCATTGTGATCCACCCCATAGCCACGCCACCTAACGAGATATTGAAAACCATGGCCACGTTTACATTCATCCAAAATACAATTGATGAAATGTTCCAACTATCCATCTTCAGTTACAATTGGGCTGAGCATCTCAAGCTGTCGTGATGAGAATAATTCATTGTCATTCATGATGAACAGCAAGAGTAGACTAGCATGGAATCAATTTAGTATGTTCATGCTTCGCAGCAAATCTAAGACGTATTCGGATGAATCTGAAAAGGCTTCCAAAACAGTGTAAGGTCCATCTTGCCAGGGCATAAACTTTGCCACTTGTCCATTGTGCTTTTGAATATATTCATGTTGACAATTCACAGTTGAAAGCATTACTTTGTCATTCATGACATAAGCAATCTCAGGAGAACAAGTTTTATTTGCATGATGAGCTTGGGCAATCTTTGACGCCATTAAGTTGTTCATAGCATCTAAAAAATCATTTTCTATTTCCTTGAGAACACGAAGTGCTAAGTCCTCAGCAGGAGTATCAATGGGCAGTGGCAGGAACAATGGCAAGATAAGCTGAGGCGAAAATACAGATTTCAATTGAAAAGGGGAATAACCCATAGATGCATTGACCATGTTCATAATACTGAAACGGATTCTTGGTAATGCCTTCACCCATCCTATCTGCAATCGATCAACATGAAAACAAATACATTGAACAATAGTTTTGTTAGATTGTTCTGAGGCGCCATCAGTTTGAGGATGAAATGCCGTAGATATTTTGTGTTTAATGCCCGTTAGTATTATCAATGCTCTCCAAAAGGACGATGTGAACAGTGTATTGCAGTCAGTTATTATCTCATATGGGAGACCATTTTTGCAATAACAATCCTTGAAAAATATTGCTGCAAACTCCTCTCCAGTTTGAGTTGACTGACAGGAGGAAATCTGTATGTCGGCACCTGCTCAACACATTATCGAACAAAACTGGTTATAGCCCTCATCAACAGGCAACGGTCCTACAAAATCTAAGGTGACCGATCTAAATTGACTTTCCGGAATAGACAACAGGTAAAGTGGACTGATAGGTTTCTTGGTCAAACTTTTGTTTCATTGACACTCAACACATGACGGTACATAACCACGAACCAAATCCCTCCTCATATTAGGCCAGTAGTATGAAAACCTCAAGGCTACATAGGTCTTGTCCGCACCAAAATGCCCCAGTTTGTCATGGGCCATGTAAAAAAGACTTTCACGTAGCTTGTCATAGTTCAGGATAATGAGCCGTTTGCTAATGTACAACAATCCATTCCTCTGTTTGATTCCTGGTGGACACAAGCCTTTCTTCAAGTCTTCCATGATTCACATAATGTACCTATCCATTGTGTAACCCCTTCAAATTGTCTCAAGCGTGTGTTCATTGTTCTGTATCACCATGACAAGGGCAATATCCACATTATGATCTGAACCAGGCCACCTTGAAAGCACGTTGGCCACTAAGTTGTCCTCCCCTGGTATGTAATTCAAGGAAAAGTCATACTGGGAGAGGAACTCCATCCATCAAGCTTGTCTTTTCAATAAGTCACACTGAGTATTGAAATTTTGTAAGGTCATATGGTCCATGAAAACCTCGAAATGAGTTCCCAATAAATCCGTTCTCCATTTACATAAGGCTCGGACAATGGCAAGCATCTCATGTTCATGTGTAGGATAGTTCTTTTCTGCAGCTGTAAGCTGTTTCAAATCAAATGTGACTGGTTGTGCCATTGCCCACAAATTGCCAAAGGATAAAACTGCACCCATGTGATGACTGCTTACATCACAAGTAACAAATATCTTCTTATTTCCCAGATTTTCATGGTCTATAGTTGTCAGACAATTCCTCTCCACTACCAGTCCTTTGATCTCTTCAAACACCTTCTGGTGTTCCATCGACCAGTGGGGAATACCTCCATTGAACTCCTTCTTTGTTAGCAGAGTCAGAATTGAAGTGTGTTCCGCCAAAGCAGGGAGAAAAACTGCAATGTAACAAACTAGGCCAAGAAATTGGCAAACATGTTTTATCTTACAAGGAACTGGCCAGTTCAGAATCCTCTCTACCTTAGCAACGTCTGCCTCAATCCTGCGTTCCGATATGTAGTGTCCAAGGAAATCAATTTCTGTACAAAAAAGGTCGCTTTTCTTTAATGAACAAAACAGACACATATCTTTGAGTGCTATCAAGACTTTCACAACATTTTCCTAATGCTATTCAATTGAATTCGACCAAATAATGATGTTGTCCAAGTAAACATGACAAATCTTCCCAATCAATGTTTGCAACGCCATTGTCACCCTTCTTTGCTGAGTGGCAGGTGCATTCCACAACCCCATGGGCATTACAACTCATTTCTACAGTCCAAAAGGCCTAAGTGTTGCCGTGAATTTCACATCATCAGGATGGACCAGTGTTTGAAAAAAGGTGTTTGTCAAATCAATTTTACTCCAAAAACATGTTCCCAGTCATGAACAATCAGCCAAATTATCATCAATTCACGGCAATGGATAATTGTCAGGTATTGTGTTGGCGTTTAGTTTTTGGTAATTGTTAACCCAATGCAGCAAGGCTGTGGGGTCCAATTTTGGAATAATGAAAGAAAGACTCACATATTGAAATGACAACAGACAAATACAGCCAGCTTTAACATGTTGTTCAATAAGAGTCTGCCAACGGTCTCTGTATTTGCAGGGACATGAATAACTCCTCACTACTGTAATCTTTGCAAGTGGTTTAACCTGAATTCTATGGTACACACTCGTTGGGAGATCGGTCGCATGAGAAATGTCATCCAGAAACAGTAACACAAAACGTCGCTTCATCTTGGCATCCATCCGTCCCAACCTCTTCTTAAAGGCAAGCTCCTCAATTTGAGTCCTAATCAATCCCAGCACTAATGGTTCTCCCATAGATATGGCCTCCTGCCTCTCCCCTTCCTGTTCTTTTATTTTAAATCTTTCATTAAGCTCAAAATGAACTGATTTACGAGCTTCTTGAGCTGTCTTCAACCCTACATGCATCCTCTCACGATCTTGCCTTGCCATTTTCTTTTCTAATTTCCACTTAACATGTGGTTTTACAGGTGGTGGGAGTCTAATCGGAGGATGTAGTAAATTGAAATTCTCATTCATTGCAATAGCAAAACATAACATGGGATTGACGACAATATGATTTTTTTGTAAAAAGTCCAGGCCCAAGATTAATTCAGAGCACAAATTGGAGCACACAATGAAAATTTGAGAGCAAGAATGCCATTGGGAACAGGAAGAAACCACAACAAGTCTGACATATTGAGACAATATTTTTGAATCTTGATTTTTCTTTGTGAATGCAGCAGATACTTTGAGTGGTCAACGTAATAAATGAGTTGGCAACCCTAGCTTATTCACAAGTGTCAAAAAAATCAGCGCTGGTGAAGTGCCGGTGTCAATCAATATGTTTTTAACAAAGGCAGGAGTAATGGAAGACCCTGAGACAAAACAGGGATAATTCAGATGGGAAGGGAGCACATACTCAGAACTAGCCTCACTACTGTCGTCCTCATCTGTAGAATCTTCAAAAACCACTGCCACTGTAATCAAACCTCCCTTCTTGTTCTTTGAACTCCTCTCCTTCTCTTTACTCATCAAAAACTTCGATTGGACATCCACTGCAAAAGCCAGAGTAAGTTTACATGTTTCATATTCTGCAAGCGTTAACAGTTTTTCGCTGTCCAGACAGTCCTGCATCCAATGACCAACATAAAGCCTCTTGCAACAGTAACAACCATTATGTTGATCTAGCAGAGCACGCTCCTCTGCTGTCAATGCATAAACATATACATGAGATCCTGTGCCTGTAGTCAGAAGAGTATTTTTATTGGAGCTGGTTGAGGAACTATTTGTTGCTGAATCACTGGTAGCAACTGATTTCTGAATGTTCATAACATTTTTTAAATGTGTTTTTGTTGACTGTGCAAGAGAATTTGCAAGATGTTTACTCAGCTGGTCCTTGCACCTCCTGAGCACCAAATCCAAATCTGAGACCACCCAAAGCCAAGCATAAAAATCCTTAATACCATCCAGACAGCTATCCTTGTTCGAGAGGGAATATTCTTGTCACAAGTTGTTCTGGCAGTGCAATAACAGGTGGTTGTGCATACATTCTGGGATGATATAAAAGCGGGTATAAATACTCAGCATGTCATTTGCTTCCCTCAGATTGCAGGCCCACTCTCTGAAGTCCTCCTCGTCTCTCTGTTTAACTGTCAATCCCTGAGCAACCTCCCAAGCCCAGTTTGTTGCCAAAACCAAACTCCTCAAATGTGCCATGAAGATCAAAAATGTAAGTTTTCTCAACTCCTTTTCGTTTTTCTTGACCCATGCCCTCACATCAGACAAATCAATATTATACATAACTCTTTTGACTTGATCCTCCTCCTTTACCCTCTTGTGACTAAAGAAACGTTTTGCGCTGTATTTGAAGGCATCAAGCTGACAAGAGCCTATGGATCCTCTGCCAATAATTGGAGCGTGACTAGCCAAAATCTGAGTGACTTTGGCCATGTATGCAGTGAGTCTGGTCTTGGACATAACTGATATCAGGGACAATGTGTATAGAAGGTCCTCTTCGGAATCTGAGGATAATGAATTCACTGTGGACAATGGCTGAGCGGTAGTGGAATTGTAAAAACCAGGATGACGATCAGATTGAGGATACAGCAAGTCAAGAATTTGTGACGAGGAACGACTGTCCAGGCATGAAAATGACCGGGGACAAGCATGGGAAAAAGAGCAAGAACAAGAACAAGAAACACGTCGGGCTTGAGCATGAGTACGAGCCAGGCTGAACTTGTGAGTCTTAGATACACCCTGTCCTTTTATACCGATTTGGGAAAAGGCCTGTGGCTTGGATAATGATCGAATAAACGTCTTCCCCACAACAACGCCTAATGCACCTCACGTCACTTCACCAGTCACTTCTACCAAACCCCAAAACTTTGCAGACGTCCCAGGCCCATGTAGGTAGTAGGACAATTTCGAGAGATATACACGTTAGAGTTAAAAAAAAAGTGTAAGCAGATAGTACATCTGTCTTCACTGAGATGCACACATTAACTGAAACAGAATGTATTCAAAGATTTTTTTTGTACCAATACACCTACTACCACCCCATATTTATACCCGATTGTAATAAGGTTTGAAACCTCCCTCCAATTGAGTCCCTAATCCCCTTCAATCCCAGCCCCTAATTCTCTTCGATCCCAGCCCCTTATCCACTTGTAAGTGGTATGCTTACAGCTTCAGAGTTTTGCTAAAGCAAGACTCATGCATGTGCATCAAACAGAGTATAAAAAGACTGCCCCAACTTCTCCCAGACTTAATTGCAATTTATGTACACTGATGGCTTGTGCATCAAGAACAAAGAAGGCCAGGCAGTAGCAAAAGCAGAGGTATAGTTTGGCCCCAAAGACTCATAAAATAAGGCAATCTGCCTTTCAGAACACATCCCTCAAATAAATAATTCTGGGGAAGTGGTAGCAATCTTAATAGCAGCACAAACAGCTATGCAATGTAACTAAGCCACAGCCTCTAGAGGTTGCCCTTACAACCATGGCTCAGAGGCTAGAGACAATGATAACATCACCCTCCTGAGACTGGAATTGTTTGCCATCTGGGCACTAGAGGAGATTTCTGCTCAGGGAGATGAGGTCAACATTCTCTGGGACATCTGCCAGGGAAATTGTGAGAGGATGCAAGAAGACTCCATTGTCAAGGCTGCACTTGCCCTATGCCCTAGCCACCCTGCCAGTGTCAAGTGGAAGAATTCCCCAATGCAGTAGAATTGGGAGAGGCAACTTGCTGACCAAGCAAGCCATAGCATGGATAGGCAAGGAAAATAAGATGTTAAAATAGTGTTATAGCCCAGGCTGCCAAAGTACCATGTGGCTGGCCCATTTGATCAGAATTGGCTGGGGGTCCATAGACCCTGTCTCATGGGTCTGCTGATCTGAATCATTGCTTAAAGAAGAATAGATGGGATGGTGCTTCCAAAAATAATTGTCTGGAACTAGGAGAGGTTAGAGTCATGGAGCCTTGGCCTTTTGGGGCAAGCATTGCTAAATGTAGCTGGGTTTAGAGAATTGGGAAGGCACGTTAGTGGCAGATAAGTTAGGGATTTATAGGGGGAAGTAGTATGAACACCAGAAAGATCAAATTGTAGTAAAATGGCTACAAGGCATAACCAGCACACTTGAAAAAGTGTTTGGCTGGAGTACTTACTGGGTGTGTCCATAATTACCACCCCTTATCATACTGTAGAACCTAGGACACAGTTAGCTCAAGCATACAACCCTCTGTATGGTCACGTGCATAAAAATAGGTCCTTAAACAAATAAAAACCGATTCCTCCTCCTCCTCAAGGTTAAGGACAATCATCAATTCTGACACCTTACATCTCAGTATTAAATTTATAAAGCATTTGCTCACTATAACTGTCTGTACTTCAAATTGTAGACATCAGAGTCTCCGCCTTCCTCCAATCATCATGGCAGCCTCCCTTCCCAAGCCAGGCAAAAGTCTCACCGACTGCTTTACCTATGGGCATCAGGTCCTCAGCAGTTACTCGTGGCAAAGCTTCAAAATCAGGGTGGTTGAAATCATAAAGAAGTCCTGACAATTGTGATCAGAATGCAGCCAGTCGTAATGAATAATCAATTACCGTTTAGCCAAGAGCGTTGTGCAGCAATCTTTGCAAGTGGTAGCCGAACTTCCTGGTAAATCTCAAGGACTTTAGAGAGGTTTGTGCGGTTAGTTTTTCCATGAGCCAAAAGACGACCCAGAATATGAGCATCCTGAAATTGAGCATTATCAGCATGGGCGAGCTGTGTTGAGAATCAATGCATGCCTCAATAGCTTGTCCCCCTCCAACGCCTTGATGGGGGGTCATAGCATGTGCCTACATATAAAGTGGTCTTTAGATGCTATCATTTGTAAGCCAGAGAAGAACAAACAGCATCTCCGAGTAGACCAACATGACCTGAAACGGAAAGCGGCAAAGGATCAACAACATGTATGGCCCACCGACTCGGTGCTTGAATCATCTGTGGTCGTTATAATCACTATCTGCAGGCTCCACAAAGATAGATTACCCACTGATATAACTTCTACCAGGGCAGGTTCCCAATCTCTATAGTGATCAATCACTTCATTCGTCGTAACTTCGGCTACCCATGGATCGGTATAAGCTGTTCCAAACCCATTTTTCTCATTGTAAAAGCAGACAAGGTTGATTATGTCGCCAAAAGGATGGGTCACAACGTGCTAGAAGTCCGATGAGGGCCAAAAAGTCAACCTCTTGCCGATTGTACTCGCCTTCGACTTTCCACACCACTTATAAGGTATATTGAGCTTTGATAACACTGCTATGTTCAAAGAGACTTACAATTCTAGCTTGATCCAACGCAAGGTTCTTCGGATTCTGCTGGCGTAACTTATTGCGATCCGCCATGCCCCGATACGCAAGGGTCCCACTAGAAAACATCCAGAATATAATATTGCATGAATAGACAACCAAGTACCTCCATTTAGGCTCGCAGAATTTTTCATATCCAAGAAAAGAGTCTATTTTGGCTAATTTCTTGAAAAGCGTAGCTCTTGTGACGGAATGGACACCATCACAGCCGATCAAAACGTCGGCCATCTGTGTGGAGCCATCCTTCATTTGGATCGAGATTCCTCCTTCGGACTTCTCTTCGTAGCTTACTACATGGGTCGAAGTATGAATGGTGCAAAGACCAGAGAGCCTCAACTTCAGCATATCCAAGAGTATTGGACGGGGAACGGTCAGAGGGCCATCTACAGACTGTGAGTTTCTCCCCTAGACAAGTGCAAAACTTCAACGTACAAGGCATCATATGATTATGGAAGTCAATGCCAGACGTAGACTGGTCTGCTTTGCGAAAAATGGGCCCAATGGCTAGTATGTCAAATCACATCTCTTACATATCAATAGAAGAATCCTGAACTCGTTGAACGCACCTTCTCCATCCTTCGGTAAAGGAAGTTTTCGTTTCTTAACTTCTTCTTCAAGGCCGATGTCCTGCAGGGTTTGCCAGGTCCGTTTCCAGATGGCAATCCCTGCACCGATGGATGAGATCTCTTCTTTTGTTTCGTAGATATCAACAGCAATGTCATTGGAATGGAAGCATATGAAGGCGGCGAGTGCAAGGCCGCCAATACCACCGCCACTACAACAATGGAAACTTGATGTTAGCACGCAGTTTTAGGGATGGTCAAGACGTTTCACCTAATGGCCACACGAAGGCGAGGAGAGACAGACATTTGCTAAAAGAGTCTCAAGTAATATAGCTTCAAAAGGCAGAGTCGAGTGGGCGAAGATGAGGAAGGCAGGCAAACCTATTATATATATATATATATATATACCTGCTACAGATTGTCGGCCTCCTCCATGTCTCATGGATACTTCCGGCTCATATGGAAGTCTTGATGATTGTTCTGCGGGATTCATCCTTACGAACGCGGCGTTCCAGTGGAGATAGATTGTAGATCGAAAATGATAGTACATTTGGAAAGAAGCATATTAACACCCAAAAGTCAACATCACAGCACATATTCTGATGCCTTTGACCCTTGCTTCACAGTATCCGCGGTCCGTCCGCTCCACAGTCTTTGATAAGGTTTGATTTTAAGCGGTTCTTGATGTGGACATGACTCCTCCATATCGCATGGAAAAAAGCTTACAGTCTCCCGAAAGAATTTCTCTTTGATCTTGATCGGAAAAAAAGTACACACATACGCGAGGTGCCCCCTTTATGTGGAGTATACAAGCTGTACGTGTTGGACAGATAGTATGGCGGGTCAAAGCGATAAATGTTGATAGGCGTTGCATAGAGTTCTGTGGAATGCCTACGAACACAAAGTCGTGAACCGAGTAAATATCGTGATAGAATTGGCGGAGTGTGAGTGCCGAGTGAGCATAAGGATGGGAGTATAGTGATGAACTCAATAGTGACTGGTAAGAAGATGAAGGCAAGCGGCCTTAGGTTCAGGTTCTGGCGCCGGCATTAATCTGCGCTCACAGCCACGTTCGCCATAGTAGTAATGAGGTGGATAGGGCCTAAGAGAGTGAGGACGTAAATATCCTCAAATAATAAAGCATGATAGGAATCACGCTCGTAATGGCCATCGGAAGATTTTTCGTCGTGGCTACGTTTTTTGCCTTGGTGTTTGGATTGAGAGAGTTGATCGGAGGGAAGTGATTTGGCTCAGCGGGCGCGATGTCCCTCGTTCTTGGACTACTTTTCCTGCCCACTCCCACGGTTACGTTCTGCCTGTAGGTAGGGTACATGACATTTGAGACTATCTTTTAGCGCACCCTGGTCAATATTGCCGGTGTGGACAAAAGGTTTGTATCTGAGTCCATTAGGTTCCCAGGGATGTCTTTACACGGCGTCTACTTACCATTTATGTTTTCGGTTCTCTTGACGCGCCGCGTTGCGCACTGCTGGTCAAAGCCTTAAAAAAGAGTGGAGAGAGGAGGTTATTGTAAGCACGTGACCCCGTAGATCTCCGACGTCAAAATGTTTTTGATGTCTCAGATGCCGATAGATTGGCATATATATGAAACAACAAGAAACAGTATTGGAACAGTGACTTTCAATTTGAATAAGTTTTGGAATAG
Source organism: Macrolepiota albuminosa (assembly GCA_027475525.1). NCBI lineage: Eukaryota > Fungi > Basidiomycota > Agaricomycetes > Agaricales > Agaricaceae > Macrolepiota > Macrolepiota albuminosa. Next base: position 2,393,660 of record JAMWFC010000009.1, on the reverse strand, counting down.
CAGTATCAACTATGTTAATCAAATGCACTGACAATGATATCAGGACAGTGTTCATAAAAATCGTTTGATGTCATGCGTCTTCTGCACACATCTGAATGACAAAAATGGAAATATGGTCGATTAAACTGTACCTAAGCATGATGTGATGGAGAAGCTTAGATCAAGCGTGGAGAGAACTTGATGTAATCTATGGAGCAGCTGACCTACTATTGTGATTGCGCAACACTGACGAGATGTCGGAGCTACTTCATCATATTAGTGTTGTCTGACACCCCGGCTTCCACACCAATTAATCGTAGACTTTGCATAGAACGTGGTTGAACATCAAATTCAAATTTATCGGGTACTCTGTTGAGACAATCAGACGTCGGCTCAAAGGGCTACAAATAGAAGCACCTGAAGATCGAATTACTGTACGAGATCTTGGGTTCAATGGTGTTTCCATTATTGTCTATCTTCTTTCTGATGTCCATAGTCGCAAGTACGGAAACTATCAATAGCCAGACGGAGGAGTCGACCAGGGAAGCACCAGGGCAGCGCCTGGCAGTAAACGGTCTCAGCGCTTGAAGCACAGGATCATCGACGAATGTAAGTACCTTCTTCCAAATCCAAAGATATAGTTCCGCGGGTCTCTCCTTTTTTTCAGTTCAATGTCTTGAACGCAGTAGAAGTGAGACGGGTCAAAAGCATCGGGGTTGGGGAAGAGATTTTCATCGCGTAGAATGGCCCTATCTGAGAATGACTGGAGAGCGCCGAATATTTTAGTGATATTCACCTACCAGATATTAGCAATGACCTGCAGTAGCTATAAGCCTTTTTGAGCGAAGAGTGGATGAGCTAGCGTACTATCGAATTCTTTGGAATATGCATCCCACGATATATATCGTCTTGTGACGTGTAATGCGGGAGATCTGTTAAGTTTTAGGAAGCTTGGGCATTGCAGCAATTGTGATGAAGCCTTACTTAGTGGTGTCGGCACACCCCATCGCCATACCTCAGACATTACAGCCTCCACTGCACTATAGTGTTAATATAATGTATTCGATAGCTTGAACGCCGGAATACCGTAAGGAAGGAATGGTCTATCTTCAAAGTTGGGTAGGCGATCAGGCCCGACAACAGCGTCGATCTCTTGCTGTGCCTTTCGCATCACCTCCGGATGCAAGACCATGGCTAAGATAAATTGAGAAATTGATGTCACGGTCTGGAAGTAGGAAAGTAATCAGCAGAAAGAAAGACCCGCCAGGTTTGGAGCAATCACCGTGTCAGCACTAGCAGCGTACATAGAATTAGCGCTATACATAACATCATTCTCTATGTCGTGTTCAAGGGCGTCCTCCATTAAGAACTTGGAGCAGAAGGAAGGTAGTATTGTTCCGTCGCGCTAAAAGGAGTTGTTACAAGAGATAGGAACATTGAATAATCTCAAATAACCCACAACGGCGGACTTTGAGTACTCGAAAGGCGCCCGTATAAACTCAATCATCTTTGGCTTCCAGATAGCTGCTTTCCTTTTGAAACTAGCACCAGGAAACCACCAAGGCAGATAAGCAAGAACAGGGAGAATATCGACAAGCCAAATTCCACTGCCAGAAGCGATTTCGTTGGCGAGAATGGCTAAACATTCCTCGGCCATGATCAGATATTTGTCGTCGGCGGACTTGACCTTGTATCCGTAGACAACTGCCAGGGTTAAACCACCCGCATATTTGCGGATGTCGCTGAGATAGCTATCTGGGTTATGAAGTAAGGCACGGAGAAAGACGGCTGTCTCATGTTGTATCATCGAATGATAGGCAGGGATACTTCGAGGGCCAAGAGTCTGCTGGATCAATCGACGCTGACGCTTGAATGTTTCATTATATTTAGAAAGTGGGACCTAGTAGCATACTGCATATCAGTGCGCTTTCTACCAGATCGAAAGAGAGGTTTCACCATATTTTCAACGCCGCATCTCAGGCCGTGATATCCATATCAGATGAAGGAATCGAACGATCGTGCAACTTACAATATACCAGACATCTGGAGTGTTGGCCTGTCGGAGTAAATTGCTCCTCGATTATCCAAGAGCTCATTTACAACATCAGGATTACTCGCAACAATGATGTGCCAGTTGAGGACCTGAAGATGGCAGACGTCTCCTTCAAGAGCGAGCGAGAATTTAGCATGAATGCAACCATCAAACGGATAGAACATACCATAACGTTTTGACCATCTAGTTGCAGTAAGCCACAACTGTTTAAGTGTGAAATCAGTCACATTTCCCAAGAAAGGAATCGGACGTGGTCCAGGTGGCAATGATAGCTGAGATCGTCGCTGGCTCCGTAGGGCAAGAACAGCGAGGGTGGCCAAAAAGAGGAGCAAGACAGATACTGTACTCTGGGGGATGTCCCGTATCATGCCGCGCTAGAAGATGTTCCCGTAATTACAGGTCCTGGTATTTATGGAGCTATGAGTCCTCTCCCATGAGCCATGCATGAAATCTACCCTGTGGATGCGCGTGATTGATAGTGGCGGCCATGACCGAGACCAATATCGTACCCACGCCAAAGGTTTTCTGAAAAGAAACCAATTGAGGAAAAAATCAAAATTCAGACTCCAGACACCAGCCATGTGGTTTGGTTGTACTTTGATGCTGTTATGTTCCAATGATGATGCTTAAATTGGTGTTTGAATTTCATCTGATCAATACACGAAAATAAGGTTCTCGATCGCCTGCTGGCACGCTTCCACTCACTGCACCTTCGGAAATTTCTCTATTATCTGTGTGATACATGTCTGATGCGGTGTGACTCCGCAATCAGATGCAGTAGATCCAGTCGATAATCAAGTTTGGCTTCCAAATAGATGACTTATGTCACCCAGGGGGGCCGAATTGATTGAATCTTGCAGTCATTTATTCCTCGAAGCGATGTCATTAAACTGATGGGATGATACGTGGTTGACTTAAGGCGGCGGCTTTGTGTGGTCCCGACGTTTAATCCTCCCGTTCGCTGGCACTATTCAAGGCTTTGAAGATGTCGATCCCTCCAAGTTTATCGCAGACAAAGCAAAACGAGAATTCCGCTGGTACTGCTTCCTCCGAACACGGAAAAAATCGACCGTCTGATGGAGGCATTGAAGCGTGGTGCACAGGTAAAGGAATAAACAATCTTGCCGCCTCATTTCACTGAGACGAAACTCATGCCAGTTTTTGGCGCATTTCTTATCCAGGTTTGTAATTTTGGCTACACCTCATCCTTCGGAGTATATCAAGGCATGTCCCAGTTCTCAGTTTCCCTCCAGGTGAGGATTTCTTATTTATTTCCAGATTTCTATGTTCGGGAATATATCACGAATGCGTCCCCTTCTTCGATATCGTAAGCTAGTTCACTTTGTGCCAAGAAATCTGAATCATCCAATTTTGTAGGTGGATAGGTAGCTTCAATGCATTCCTTCTCATTGCAGGAGGTGTATTTGCTGGTCGGTTGTACGACAGAGGATATTTGTGGGTTTTCACCTCGCCTTGGCATTACCTGGTGATTAACTATCCGGATTCGCAGCTATCCGCTGCTATGGGGAGGGTCATGTTTGACTGTCTTCTCTCTATTCATGCTTTCACTCGCTAAACCAAATCATTACTATCAGGTGACGTGATACAACAACTATTCACAGTAGGGTAAGACTGACTTGACCAGGCTTTCCTCGCTCAAAGCCTCGGTGCAGGCATAGGGGGTGGATTGACCTACGTTCCCAGCGTCGCCGTTGTTTCACAGTACTTCACCACCAGGCGAGCGCTTGCAATGACAATTGTCGCTTCGGGAGCGTCCATAGGAGCAATCCTTCATCCTATCATGCTTAACAATCTTTTCGGAAAACTGGGGTTTGGGAATACTGTCCGAGCGAGCGCAGGTGTAGAAGCCGGTCTACTTCTGATCGCTTGTTGCTTGATGAGGACCAAGGTGTCAACGAAGAAAGCGCCATTGCAAGACAGCAAAAAAATTCTCAATAATCTGAGCACGGATAGTGCATATATTACTGCCGCGTTCGGGTGAGCAATACTTTCTTTTCACTTAGTGCTCAAGCTCTAAGGGTAAATCAGGCTCCTCATATTTTCAATCGGATTCTACTTCCCTCAATTTTATCTTCAACTCGACGCCACATCGCACAATCTGAACAAGGACTTTGCTTTCTATTCAGTAGGCCTGAAACCTCATCATTGATTACGGGAATTTCATTATCGCCTTCGCAGCTCATCATACTCAACTTTGCAAGTTTCATTGGTCGAATTGTACCTGGTTTCTTGTCAAATACTTTGGGAGTCATGAACATGATGACTTTTTCTACCGGAGCTTGTGCGGCTGTGATGTTCGGAATAATTGGTCTGAAAGATATTCCGGGTGTTGTCCTTGTAGCACTCTTTTATGGTTTCTTTGCTGGCGCTTGTAGGTTCGATCGACTATTAAATGTGTCCAGGGCTGACGTCCTTGATAGTTGTGGCCTTGACCAGTCCTATGCTAGTCGTTCTCAGCAGTGATATGTCTCAGCTAGGGTAACCATCGTCTTATTGGCGTCATCTTGGTTAGACATGTCTGAACTTATCCTAGAATACGCATGGGAATCGCGTTCTTTTTTTCTGGTACGCAAATAAGTCTACTGAATCATAAGGAACCCGTGACCTGATTGATCTTCGGCAGGCATTGGTGGTCTTATTGGTAGGATGACAGGAAATAGAAACTGCTTTACACCCTAACAGACCTTTAGGTACACCGATAGGCGGCGCTCTACTTACAGAAAACTTTCAGTGGTGGCGACCTGCAGTTTTCTGTGGAGTGAGTATTATTTGAATTGTTACAGACGTTAAAGTATGACTTACTCATGTGCAGATCACGAGCATGATTGGAAGTGCGTGCTTTGCGACAACGTTGATCATTTTGCGGCGTCGGAAGGAATCAGAGACTGTAGGATGAGTGTTAAATTGAAGCCTAGTTGCCTGTTGGGTTAATAGCTTTCGCTGTATAAATACAGAGAATTGGCTGTACAATCTTGTCTGTACCAAGGGCAATAAGGATGAAAAAGGTGTATGGGCACCTTCTTCCAAATACGAATAGAATACATGGGTCCCTGCATTGCACGTCGTTCCGCGGCCATAAGGCATTTGTCGGCGGACTTGCATGTATCCATACTTAACGATTAGGATAAATTCACCCGGTACCCCTGGAGACAGAAGATGTCAGAGTGGCTTCGTGAGATTAGAAGAGATAGCTCGCCATCACACAATATCTAGGGGTCATGATAGGAGTATCAATCAGGAGATAGAAGATGGTGAGATTTACAATACGTCAAGTATATTACACCGCGTTTTTACAAGATTCCTTTTGTAACGTATGGATTACTCGCAGCAGTCATGTGCGCGACTGACGTCCAGAAGGTAGCCGACATTCCTTTAATGAGTGAGGATCCAGGTGGTGCAATTATCAGAACCAAGGGAACAAACATATCTTAAATTTTCGACCATCGGGATGCAGTAATCCCCAATCCTTCATGGATCAGGAACTTGAATCACATGCCATGGATCATGGTATCATTAGGAATAGAAGGGGTCTATGATCGTTATGAAACGTGCTGCACGCGCCCTCATGGTCGAGCAAGTAGACTATGGAATAAATTGCGATATGGAGACGTTGCCGTGACACTGATAGATCTGATTGAGATCATACTGTCAACCGAAGTGATTAAGCGAGTAGAGAAGGTCTATCTCGGAGCGTACATGTGTGACTGACAGAAGATGATGAAGATATCCATTATACATTCTAGAAGAGAGCTCAAACATTTCACACATCAACATGATCTTCAACTCCGAATGTTAACCCCTGCGACATAGATATATATGTGAGTTCCTCGTTTTTCTATGACCTTAACATTTTCCTACGGAGTACACCATGCAAACGGACGTCGCCGAACTTGCTGGTTTGGTTCTTGAAGCTGTACTCTATGGTGCGTGTTCTGTGGATCTATTCGTCTGCACGGCTAATGGGTTTTATAGGTATATTTTGCGTACTCACAGTCTGTGCTCTGTATATCCTTGTATACCGAAGAAGGGGTGGTCCTTTAAATGTCCCCTTGATCTTGACCTCTATGTGAGGAGATCGCCTTCTCATGACCGTTAGCTAACGCTTGGACCACTAGCTTGATGTTTTTATTGGCGACCGGTCAAATTGTTATTGACACGACCACCATCTTCGATGCATTCATACCTTTGGATAGACCCAGCCGGAAAGCTAGGCTTGCAAACATTTCCATTCCAATAAATGCAGCCAAACGAGCTATCTTCTTTGCAATGATGATACTCGGAGATGTCATTGCGGTGCGTGTCTTACTAGTCTAAACGAAACGCAACTGATATTCTTTAGATATATCGTTGCTTCATCATCTGGGCTAGAAACTGGTGGCTGATCGTGATACCCTCTATTTGTGCACTCATAAGCGCCGGTATGTGTTTGAGGAGTCCTGATACGTTGATAACTAATGGCCTCTTTTAGTCCTGGCTTACATGACAATCTGGGCAACTCAACATAGGACAGCTGGAATGTTTATTTTGAGAACTCCTTGGACGTATGGGACCGCAATTTTCACGCTCTCTTTGGTAGCGAATGCCATTGCTACTTGTGCGCTTTTTTAATTCATCCTCTATGGATAGTCGATTGACAATTACTTTCCGTGCAAGCACTCGTTGCGTATCGCATCTGGATGAATGAAAGGCAATTCAAGCAAGCTGTCCATGCCCATCGTGGCCAACTTCTACCGATTGCTCGAATCATCATGGAGAGTGGCCTCCTCAACACCGCTTACCTCATTGTTTACATCACTGTCCTGCAAGTTCAGAAGGGGCAAGGTAGCCTTCCAATTGTTGCTGATATGGTGAGAAGCCCCCTGAGGTAACCTATGTCCGGACTGAGTTGAGGAATTTAGGCTTCTCCGCTTGTCGGGATCATCTTCTCTATAGTCATCGTGAGAGTAGGTCTCAACAATGCAAAGGAAACTTTGCGTGGAACCCAGCTGTCCTCTCTTCGCGTAAAGCCAGGATATGCGTCAAGCTCGGTCACTGCTACGTCTCGTGGTAATCGTATGTTGTTCGCATCTAGCTTTCCCCTTAGCAGCGACACTTCAAACACCGAACGAGATGAAGTCAAGGCTACAGCCGTCTGCACAACATAGGGCATGAGCTCGTATAAAGTATCTATCGCTTTTGAGCTTATAAAATTCATCTAAATATCAGACCAAGTTATCTAGAAGAAATACATGATTTCTTCTATTTGTTCTAGTGTTGAGCAGGTCGTCGCTGAGGCCAGGAATGGAGAGTGCGAGCACGTGAATGAGAACTGAGGTGTGGATGTAATATGAGTGTGTGTGAGTGTAGCCACCGTCGAAGGGATGCTTTGAGGAGCAGTCAAAAGATATGCAACAGAGAGGCCATGCGGGGCCGGTGCGGACACGGGCGTGTTTGTGTGTATTAGTATCTGAGGTGTCTGTGTAGCCTGCCTGGTTCCTCTAATACTGTCATGTGTCACGATGTGAAATTTGTATTGGGTAACTTGATCCAGCCACCTTCCAACCCCAGAAAAAATTCATAGATAGATATTGTATATACAAAGATGACTCTGTACTTACACTATAGAAATTTGAATCTGTCGAAGTGTAGAAAATCCAAAAGTGTGAAATCATAACACATTTGGTCATCCACCATGATTCAGTGAAATAAATCAACAAAAATTATATAGAATTTGAGTATGCCAAACACTTTGACACATACATAGTGTCTTGTTTATAATTTTCCAAGGGATGGAAAGAGGTAGAAAGTCAAAGAAAGTAGATATCTCTGTGTCTGGTATAAGAGAGCATGACAATACGGGGGCTGTTGAAACTCTGCATACAGCAGAGTCCTTTCAACATGATAAAAAATGGTTTGCTTAGCTATTTATCAAGATTCTGTCAGCCTGGCCACCAAGGAGCTCATACGGGAGGCTTGTAAAGATTTGAAAAATGGAGTTTTCAATTCTGTTAAACATGCAGCTAAACATTACACACTCCCATACATAACTCTTTGGTGTTGGTACAAAGGCAAGACTGAACACAAAGCCAAGGCACATAGGAAACAATTACTCCTCACTCCTGCACAAGAAAGAACTCTCATTGATTGGATCAAGTACCTTGGTACATATTACAGGTCACCCAGTCAGTAAAAAAACTCTTTGTCCAAAAGTGGAATCACTGCTCCCCAAAGCTCAGCAATGGCCTATTTCAAAGTCTTGGATTCAGAGGTTTCTTGCTTGCCACCTAGGGTGGGGCAGTAGCTTAGATCCAAAGCATGCACAGGCATTCAATTATACAATTGTTCATAACCATTTTTAGCAACTGACACAGCATATGAAGAAGAATAACATTCTCTGGGAGAACACCTACAATATGGATAAAAAGACCATCTCCAGAAAACTACCGTTATTGAGAGACAACCTCTTGCAGGTAGTTGATCAGTTAAACACAAACTCAAGCTATGACAATGTCCTTTTCATATTTCTCCTCCTCACCAGATTTTATGGTCCTTTATGCCTCAGAGAACTCTGCCAACCAGACAGCATGGACCTGAAAACCAACTGAAAGGTAATAAAGTACTTGTCAGTCAGAGTTTTTGCCAACTGTTTCAAATTCTTATTGCCATCACAAAAGTCTGACACTTACTTTGAGGGCAATAAAGTTGTCATCCTCCAAACACCCCATGCTGCTGACCCATACAAGTACTTTGTGCTTTACTTCAACAACCGCAATAGGAAGTTTCCTTCAAGAAGAGAGCTTTGGTTGACAGAGTCAGGAGAGCAACCAACTTGTGCCTTCTTCATATCAAAACTCAGGAGCTTTTTTCTGACCTCAATAGCTGGTCAATTGATGTGTGCCGGTGGTGCAACATTCCTGGCTAAATCTGGCATAGCTCTGCATTTGATTCAGGCTGCAGGGAAATGGTCATCAAAGGCCTTTCACTATTATATTTGAAAAAGTCCCATTCTCATTCATGCAATGGCTTCATGCCATTCTATCAGCACAGCTTAGGAAAAAAAAAGAGAAATCAAGGAACACATCTCAATTTTCTTTTCATCCCAATTTTCTTTATATCTTAGTTTTCTTTACATCTTGATTTTCTTACCTGCCACCTCCATCATTGTTTCACTCATCAAAATAGAGTTAGCAGGTGCAAGTAGGCATGAGAGGCAGCCAGAAAGGAAAAGCTGAAAAGTTTGTTTTTGACATCATGGATAGGTCACAGTATCATCTAAAAAGTGATGATCTTCAGTTGGTAACAGTCATTGAAGTGGTTTGTGCTGATAGAACTTACATTATCAAATCATGCTTTGTGTTTTCTGGCTCAAGCATGTTTGAAAAATAGTATCAAGTTCCTGGTGTGTTGTAAGTTGAATAATGATTACAATTATAAAAGTTATTGAACTGATCAATTCTAGAATTGCAACATTGAAAAATGGATGGACTAATGACTATATTGCACAAGAATGGTTTGAAAAACAATTTGTTCCAGATGCTAAGGGAAGGAACACATCAGAAAAACCAATTTTTTTGATATATACAGTGTAATCCACATGACTGGCAACCAATAGGTCAATGGCAATTACCCGTCTACTGGACCAATGCCTCATATTTCGCCCTGATGTTACTACATACAGCAATGATATACCCCTTGAGAATATGTATACCCAGTTTTGAGCTGAATATGTAATTTTACGCGGAGGGACAAGTGATTTTGTGCTGATGGCAACTTTTCGGAGCAAGATTTCTCTTGATATACCCAGTAAACCTGCACAAGATTGATACCTATGGAAAGCTATTGAACTACGGAACATAAACAAAAAAAGTCCGAGGCGCGTTGGGGGTGTGGACGCGTCGCAAAATGCATGACTTTGTTGAGTGCCTTTTAGCGTGACAGCCCAAGCATAACCCGCACTAGCCCCACCGCATCCACCATCAAGCTTCTCAGCATCAATCGCTCAAATGACCAGACACGCGTTGTCTGATCGTGTCAAGAAAATTAAAAAACGTAATGTGTTGGAACGTGTAGCAGCAGCAGTAAATCTGACGGTGCGACCAACACCTAGATAGATACGTGATTAGCACAATCCTCAGAACACGTAAACGGAACTATATTTGTAGTACCTAGATAGATACGTGATTAGCACAATCTAGGTACGTGTTAGTATGTATAGTATATAGAGTATGGTAAGTTGCGTACCCTCAGAACACGTAAACGGAACTGAGGGTACGACATCAGCAGATAGGTATATATGTGTTTTCGTACAAAGCAAAGTGAGTGGCCACAATGGCCCTGAGGTTGTGTCCGTGGTACCCCTTTACCTCGTCACACTTATCACAACCTAACACTCCTCCTTACCACGGACACGACTCCTCTCTCCTCCTCGCGCATGGGACTAGGTTACGCCAAGTATCTGACGAAGGCGTAGGAATAGGGGTTTCGGCAGAGCTTTCGTGAACATGTCGGCAACGTTATCCCTAGTGTTAACGTACTTTATGATGATCTCGCCCATATGGGCTCGTTCCCGTAAGAAGTGATATTTAATGTCGAAGTGCTTGACCCTGGCGTGAGCAGTTGGGTCTTCGGACAGCACGATAGCAGCTTTGTTGTCGCAGAACAATGTAGTGGGTCTCGTCGTCATGTAACTGCGCCCGATCACGTTCATCAGAGTTCGGAGCCAGATGCACTCCTGTGTCGACTCGTACGCCGCCATGTACTCCGCTTCGCAGGAGGACGTTGCCACTGTCTTCTGTTTGCGGACTGACCAGGACACTGCACCTGAGCCTAACGACCACATGTAGCCCCCTGTGCTCCGCCTCGTATCTATGCAGCTTGCCCAATCAGCATTTGTGAACCCGCGCAGGACAACCGAGGGCCCCACAAGCGTCAGTTTCATATCCTTGGTGCCCTTGAGGTACCTGAGGAGCCGGATGCCTGCGCTCCAGTGCGTTCTGTCGTAGTTGTCGAGGAACTGCGACAGTTGCTGAACGGCGTATGCTATGTCTGGTCTGGTGGCGATCGCGATGTAAAGTAGGCACCCGACCAGTGATCTGTACGGCAACCTACTGATGTCCTCTTTCTCCTCCTTGGTTTGACGTTCGCGGTTTGGGCATCTGAGCTTTGCTCCTGGTTCCATAGGCAGTGAGAGCGGGTGTGCGTCCTGTTGGCCAAATTGCCGTACCACACGGGAGATAAATGCCGTCTGCGAGAGTGCAACCGTGTGATTCGTCCTGTCCCACTCTGTTGCCACGCCGACGATGTGCCGTGGGGTTCCCAGGTCCGAGATCGTCCAGGCTCCCCTCATCTCTGCCTTGAACCTGTCATTTTCGCCTTTGCAACTCGCAATGGATAGAAAATCGTCAACATGTACGGCAGCAATTACAGTACCTGTCTCTGTTTTCCTGTAGTAGACACACGTTTCGCATGCGAGCCTAGTGAACCCCCATGACAGCATTCGTTCATTTAGCGTGCGGTTCCATATTCGTCCTGCCTGCTTCATGCCGTATAATCCTTTAACCAACTTGCATACCCAGTCTTCCTTTCCTCGCTCCTCGAACCCTTCTGGCTGCTCCATATACTGCACCTCGTTCTTCGGCAGGACCCCGTATAGAAATGCAGTCTTCACGTCGATTTGAGCGGCGTCCCACCCCTCGGCCGCTGCTAGGTGTAGGAGTATGCGCCATGTCTCCATGCGCGCAGTCGGGGACGTGGTCTTATTGTAGTCCTTACCGTAGACTTGCTCGTATCCTCGAAACACAAGACGTACTTTGTACCTGACGGCATTGCCATGCTCGTCTTGCTTGACTTTGAAGATTGGCCTGGCCTTTTTGACCTTCTGATCTGTCGGCACTTCCGATCTCGGCACAAGCACGTACACTCCCATCTCCTTCAGTGATTCGAGCTCCTCTTGGTACCCCCGTCTCCATTTCTCAGCGTTCTGTCCGGTCTGTGCTTCTTTCCATGATTGCGGTTCGTCCTCATCGTCCAGGGGTAGCGGGTCGATGTCGCTGGGATGGGATATTGCGGCAAGTATCCTGTCGTGATCGATCTCGGCGTTGCCATCTTGTGTGTGCGCAGGCGCTTGTTCCTGCGTGTGTGTGTGGTGATCGTCTTCGGTGCCTGGCTCGGCCATCCCCTCACGCCTGCCTTCCTCTGTCGCCACTGCTCTCTCTACTTTTGCCTCTTTCAACCTCCGCTCGCTCTCCCTGACCTGTTCCACTGCCCTTTCCAGCCGGGTTTTCGGTCGTCCGTCTTCCGTCGACGCCTTTTCTGTCGGGTGCCTCAAGCGTTTCGAGCGTCGTGGCGCCGTATCCTCATGATCTCGATCGTCGTCTGGAATCGGCTGCTGCGTTGCCGTTACTGGTTGCTCCAGCTCGAATTCAGCCAGGTCATCGTCGACCTGTTGTGGCTGCAGTGAGGCCGATAGGTCTAGGTCTTGAAGGGACGGGATTGGGGGCAACGTAGGTGACGTTGTCATCGGTTTGGGCGTGGCGGATTGCTCCGGATCTGTGGTGAGTGGACGTTCGTGACTTTCTATGAACTTAACGTGATAGGATTGATACACTTTCTTCCTCTCTTTATCCCAGCACCTGTACGTCTTAGAGTTCTGTCCGTAGCCGATTAACACACATTCGATTGAGCGCGGTTTAACCTTCGGGTTGTGCGTGGGTATGAGTACGAAAGCGCGACAGCCAATCTCTCGCATATAGCTGTAGTCAGCGCATTTGTCGAACCAGAGCTCGTGAGGAGTCTTCCCATTTAGTGATTTCGTCGGAGTCTTCGCATGCAGGTGAGCAGCAGTGATGTAGAACTCGTCCCAGAGGTACTCCGGGCATCCAGAGTCCAATCTCATGGTCCGGGCCTTGCCCATAAGCGTCCGGTGCATGCGTTCTATCCGTCCGATGTGTGCTGACGTATAAGGTGCGCTGTGCTCTATTGTTGTTCCCCTCGTTTCAAGCCACGCTTTCATTTCGTCACTGTTTAGCTCCCCATCGAAGCCTGTTCTGTACTTGCCCACCTTCAGACCACACTCGTTTGACCGTGCCGCCTCCCAGGCCTTTAGCGCAGGAAATGCATCGCTTTTATTTCTGAGAGGGATAGACCATGGCATGCTCGTGAAATCATCAACTATATCCAGTATGTAGTGATTTCCCGATTTCGACTGTACATTCACCGGCCCCATCAGGTCCACCCAAACTATCCCCAGCTTCCGCTTAGCTCTATGCCCCTCCTGCCTTGTTTTGGGAATCGGCGTTCGAGTCTGTTTCCCAAGAAGGCAATTGTCACATTTCGGTGGGGGGTGGTGAGACAAGGTAAGCGCACCTTTGATCTTACGATCGCGGGCTAACTGCTGAATGGCTTGATAGTTCGCGTGACCGAGGCGGCGGTGCCAGGTCGTTAGATCAACCTCATGACGGATGGAGTAAGCATGTTCTGCCACAGCGTCGGAAAGGTTTATTGTGTAGAGTTTCTTCCCTTGTATGAGCGGTCCCTGGGCGATTATTTTTCCGCTAGACTTGTCGATGATTTGAACTCCCTCATTATCAAAGGTAGAGCGTGCGCAGTTGCTGACCGCAAGGCGACTAACAGAAATGAGGCGGACTGTTGAGTTTGGGACGTACAGCGCGCCTTCCAGTGACAGCGTGTCTCCATTCGTGGTACGTAATTGTATGTCGCCCACTCCCCGTGCAGTAATCGCTGAACCTCCGACTCCCTTGATGTCTCTCAGGTCGATGGGCTTGAGAGTGATGAAATCAGACTTGTGGGGAGATATATGTACTGTTGCTCCGGAGTCGATGTAAAATGGCTGGTCTGCTACTGTCATGAGAGCGGTGTCTTGGCTCTGGCTAAGTGGCTTAATCATTGTAGGTTCATTTTGGACATCTCCTCCTGAGTTCTGCCTCCAGTCGACTGACACCTTTAGGTCAACCTCCTCCTCAATGATAGCCATCCAGCCCTCCCACTCGGAGTCATCGGCCGTGGTAGGGACGTCGTCCGTCGCCAGGCCTGCGAAGCCAGCAGGTGTTTGTGTAGCGCTCAATGTCTGAAGCTTCCCGAGGTCGCCGTCTTCTACCAGGTACACTTTCCCTTGCGGGCCTGTCAGCTGGGTATAGACTTTTCCCCCGCTAGCGGCTCCCTTCCCTTTCGACGCCTGCGACGTGGTCGCCGGACTAGCGGCACGAGCTGCGTTCCGCGCTGCATCAAACCCTTGCTTCTCCATGGCCCCACCTGGATGCGCGCAAAAGGGTGCTTCGTGACCGCCACAGGATCGCCCATGTGTCGCGCACGTTGTGCAGCACCTTGCGCCGGCATGGTGAGTGTGCCCAGGAAGCCATGGCTTCTGTGAACGCCAACGTCCCCGCGCTGTGGCTGCAAGTGCAGAGTCAGTAGAGATGCTCGGGGTGGACGCTTTCAAGCTAGAGAGGTTCTGCATGGTCTCCATCAGTTTGCGGATATTATCAGACGTGTAGGGGGCTTTGGTCGTGGCATCGGCAAGGCCCCGCGAGACTTGTGCCTGGAGGGAGGCGTACTGTGGGTCGTTAAGGCTGTTAAGAAGCATAACGCATTTAAAGATGTCTTCATCCAGTGCTTTTATCGCGAATATACGGTGGACGATGTCACAAATTCTCTTTGCCATAACGGTGAGCGACTCAGTCGAGGAGCACTGGATTTTAAGGACTTCCTGCATCAAGGCAACCATGCGCACCGGCCCCTCACCCTCTGCCCGTGACTTAACGGTGTTGTAAAGGGCTGCCGCGGTTGTGGCTTCGTCAAGCCCTTCGTATTCAGAGTCGTCGAGCGCCGTGAGTATAACTGCTCTGGCAAGGTCGTCATTTGCGATCCAGTTGCCGTACGCGACGGGCTCAGCTGAAGCACTGGGGCATGGAATATATGCACGGAAAACGTAGAATTTGAGACCCAACAGCGACAGATGGATTTCCAAGGCCTTGGACCACCTGTTAAAATTTGCGGCAGGCGAGGTGCGAGAGAACTTGTCGTGCTTCCATTCCGCGCCGCGGATGGAAATGGCACGTACGGATGGGGCAGTAGCGTCTATGGTTGACATCTTGGTATCGGTGGTCATTCGCTGAGTGTGACACGGGGGAGGCTTTGTCCAGGATTATCGTGATCCCGAAAACAATAGGATCGTCTCCTGATCCTGGGCCGGCTATAGGAATCCCGACAAGGGACTAAAGGTACAAAGGACGGCAAGTCAAAAGGGGCAGGGGTCCGGTGCAATCGGCCCCAGCCAAACAAGGGACAGAGACAAAGAAAACGTTCCAAGAGCAGCAAGACTTCAACCAGTATTGTGCTCAAGGTAGGCCCATAACCTGTTGGAACGTGTAGCAGCAGCAGTAAATCTGACGGTGCGACCAACACCTAGATAGATACGTGATTAGCACAATCCTCAGAACACGTAAACGGAACTATATTTGTAGTACCTAGATAGATACGTGATTAGCACAATCTAGGTACGTGTTAGTATGTATAGTATATAGAGTATGGTAAGTTGCGTACCCTCAGAACACGTAAACGGAACTGAGGGTACGACATCAGCAGATAGGTATATATGTGTTTTCGTACAAAGCAAAGTGAGTGGCCACAATGGCCCTGAGGTTGTGTCCGTGGTACCCCTTTACCTCGTCACACTTATCACAACCTAACATAATGCGACTCGGGGCACGCTCATTAATGCCATTAACGCGTACAAGGATGACCAACGGAAGGATATGCAGTTGAGGGAGGGAGGGCCAGCCATTGCGACGCGGTTCAATATTCCTTACAGAACAATGATGAATCACATTGAAAATGAGCGCATGCAGTTTATAGGGGACTCAAACAAGAAGAAGAAGAAGTTAACAGACGCAGAGGAACGCACTCTTGTTGAGTTCATTTTGGAATTGGCAGATCGAGGCATGCTGCTCTCACATTGCAATATCAAGAAGTACGCCAATGTACTCCTCCAGACAAGGAATGGCCCGCAGTACAAGCTGGTGGGGCATCGATGGATCTTTAATTTCCTCGGTCGCTATCATGAGGAACTACAGACTCATTGGAGTAAGCCTCTTGACATGCAGCGGGGTGCATCATTGAATCCTGAGGCTGTCAAGGGCTGGTTTGACCTGGTGGAGAAGTATGTGGGACCTTGAAGCCGAATTTGCATTTCAAGAGGAAATGGAGGAGGAGGAGGAGGAGGATGAGGACAACGACAACGACAACGAGATGGCAATAGATGACCCTGAGTAAACGCGTGACACCCACGTTTGTCATGGTTGCCAATTACATGCATTTGGTCGGTTTTGCCTCAACTTTCATAGAATCACCTATATACCATCTTCAACTCCATATAATTTTTTCATAGTTCGTTCTTATAATCCTCAATACTTGTATTACCCTGTAGTATACTCAGAAATATAGTTTATTTGCCGTGAGGAAAGATATTCAGGCACGGCAAAGTCAGTTGCCATTCATGTGTCTTACACTGTAATGGACATGGTTTATACACCACACTTGAGATGATTGAATATGTCCAAGAACAAGGTGTTCATCTTTTTCGCCTTCCTCCTCACACTACCCATTGTCTTAAGCCACTTGATGTTGGAGTCTTCTCACCACTCACTACTGCATGGTCGAATCGGTGTGCTGTGATACTCAAGCAAACAGGGGAGGGAATAGAGCTTCAGTATGTTGTGGAAAAATATATGCAGGCGCACAAAAAAGCATTCAAGGAAGAAACAATAATCTAGGCATAGTGTAAAGCAGGTATCAATGTCACACAGACAGATTTATTTCAAGAATCAGATATTATTCCAGAAATTTTCACAAAGAGAGATTTTGCATCTAGCTACTTGACTTCAATTCAGGTCAAAGGCATCTACCAATTGATCAGACTTCCTTGGGCACCTAATGCATCCTCAGATGATTTCATGCCAGCAAATGTGCCATTCAATAGAGAAAGAGATGAGAAGAGTGAAAGTAGAGATGAGAAGAGTGACAATGAATAGAAAGAGACATGCACAATGGCATTGGACACTGACCTAGAGATGTCATCTGATGATCAAGTTGTTGATCACACTTGCAGTGTCACACACAAAACAACTTATTCAGAAACATTAACAATAGCCCAGGCTAATTGTTATCTGCTTAATTCTCCCTCAACTCCAATGCCAGCTGGTTCCACTATCTATTGGCTTTATACATGATCAATAATAACATGGCAAACATCTATTTCCAGCACCGCTTCTAGTTCTTTGTCATCTTTATCCTCCTTTACCACACTGACCATCCAGCACTGCCTTGAACTTGAGGATTAGATTGCAGCCTTACATGCTCAACTTGAACTTGTAGAGACACAACATGATTTAGTGAAAGTTCATGTGGTTTTTGCTACATGTGAAATTGCCATTCTTTATAACCAAGCAAATCATCATTTTAAGAAGCAGAATAAGCAAGGACAAAGAATCAATACTTCTGTCTGTGTCATGACTTCAGAAGAAAGATTGAGAGAGGCTCAAAAAGAATGGGCCAAATGTGATGAGAAAGAGAGGAAGAACACAGAAAAAAGGGCAAAAAAAAATGGAGTAGATAAAGCACTTAGTAGAGAAGAAAGACAAAGAATGGATTGGCATAGTGAATAGTGAAATTCTAAAACCTATAATAGTGATCCTGAAGAAGAGAGAAGAAATTACACTTATGTCAGGGGACTCCTCATTTCTTTCTTTTCTCACTCCTTATCTCTTCACTCTCCCTTCATTCATTCTCTTATTTCTTCTGACATTATTTCATTTTACTGTTTCTATTCTTTCAACACTATTTGTTAATACTACTCTCAGCCCTTGAGGTGCTCTGGTTCTTTAGCTACCATTCAGACAAGTGTGGGCCCCTCAGCACCACTTCCAGACCACTTATATAAGCCAGAGTTTGCCAGAGTTTGCCCCTTATTTGTGCAATTGTTTGTGTAGGCAATTTTTGAGTTTTTAAGATTTTGTTGTACTGTACAGTTGTTTCCCATGCTTCAGAGGCCCCAGAAGCATCCAACCTGGCATAGGGAATTCCTAGACTTGTTCTCTTTTGACCTCCCTCTGCCAGGGGAGTAGTTATTATGATATTGTTAGTACATACTCTAATACACTTTGGATCTCCCTTTGCCAGCTGTGTGACTGAGCCACAGCCTCTAGAGGTCATCCTTACACTTGATTCTATGTAGTCAATCC
The DNA here is from genome assembly GCA_027475525.1 of Macrolepiota albuminosa. Taxonomy (NCBI): domain Eukaryota; kingdom Fungi; phylum Basidiomycota; class Agaricomycetes; order Agaricales; family Agaricaceae; genus Macrolepiota; species Macrolepiota albuminosa. The sequence goes on along the minus strand of JAMWFC010000009.1, from coordinate 2,375,372 downwards.
TACCTCATCCTCCTCCCTTCCTCATGCATTAGTTTTCAAGCCAAGCCTACTCTGATTCCTTTCAATTCCAAGTCAGCTCATCAACAATGATCACGCATTATTCAGACTACCACTTTGCATCCAGCTCATATGGCTTATATAATCAATTTGGTAGATAAAATGATCTCTTCAGCAATATATTTTTTTACTTACTTGTATACTATGTGAGCAAGCTTTTGAGAGTATTAAAAACAAATTTGTGACAGTTGTTATGGTATAATTTATGGTCACATGACTACAGACACAGTACAGACACATAGTAGATACATACCTTTTTAGTTCTATTCATTTTATCATTTAGGTATGCTATTATATTTACATGATGTACAGTTTACAACATACTTCATTATCCAGCTTTTTACATGTGTGTTGCAAGCCACAGTTGAAGAGCAAGAACTTAGCTTGTGACCTGACTATGACAGCAGTTTTACTTCTTGGTTTTTTGGTACCTCTCCTTAGGTCATGGGCCAACATCTCTCACATGTTACAATCTCTCTTAAAAAATTATTTTATATTAGCTCAGAAGGTATTCAAGATGGCCTGAAATTTTGAAGATCTTACAAGTTAAGGATAAATTAACAAAAAAAAAAGGCAAAAAATTTCACTTTTCAATATACAACAGTATTTAGTTATAGCTGGATTTTAAAGTTAAATACTAGCATTGATTATATCTAAGACAATGGCTTATATATTCTGTTGATGTGCATAACTCTTGATTAAATCCAACAATATCTATTCTCTAAATGCTCTTTCTTGTGCTTGTAATTATATATTATTGCATATCTTACAATAGCCTTTGTAGTATTACAAATCATTAAATTCAATGCTTTATAAAAGAATTGGCTGTTAAGACATCACAAATATGATGATATAAAGTAGTGATATGAAAGGGTACTACAAACCATTGTCGGGAACACAATGACCATCTGCTTTGTTTAAGAGCACACATATATCAAGGACTCAAAGGCCACACTATCCTCAGTTCCATTTACATGCTACTGAAAGTATGTAATATACATTTACTACAACATGGACTTATACTTATAATGCTCATACCTAGATTAATACTTACTGCACATCATTCTAGATGTAAATGACAATTTATATATAGCTGCCTTGTTCAAGTTCTAACAACTATGACTCAATACTGATTTGAAGTTTTATTCTTTCAAACTAATCAATAATTCAATTATAAGCATATTAGTTTTTAGTTTAGTACTATTTTTTTATATTGTATTTTCAGACTCCTCTTTAAAATACATATATTGTACTGATTCCTTCATCTTTTATCATTGTGAAAAAAGTCAGACTCAACTTTGCATAAACTAACCTACTTCTCATATTAGCAATAGTCATTAGTTCTGACTTTAGCAGTGATTGTGCACAATGTAATATGCTTTTCTATAATAGCATATCTGTATCAACCTTTATAGATTAATAAGTAGCTTGCCTAGCTCCAACTAATTGTTAATGGACTAGAATAGGACTCTGAGACACTATTGCCATACTTCATTCTTGCTCTGCTAGCTGCTATTTTATTAACATGTAAGCCATGATCATGCTTACAATGTTCAGCTTACATAGACAACTTGTATAATCAAAAGATAGAGAGTGGACTTGAAGTATAGAGAGGATGAAATTAAGAGCTCACAATTAAAAACCTTATGTTATGAACTTTATTGATACCAAGATATATATAATGGAGATAAGTAAGCCAATAAGGTTATGTCATCCAGTCAGCTTAGCAGAGTATTGATGTAGCTGAATATTTACTTGCATTACAGACCTTCCTACATTTTTGTAATATTATAGTTATAGTTTACAAAAATGTAATGTAACTTTCCCTTTCTATCAATGAAGGTAGACTAGTCAAATGACCCTTAATGCAGCTACTACTCCTTTTTACTTGTGTTGAAATATCAATGTATCAAGCTGCATCTTCTTGTAACATTTGTGCTTGAGACTTGTGCCGTTGCTTTGAATTTGTTGGCAATTGGTCAGACAATGCCTTATGCTTCTTTTGGTTTTATAATACTAGCCTTCACTTGTTTCTAAATTAGTCATTGCTATCATAAATTTCCTCATATCATAAATTTTCCTCATCTCACAGAATGTCAAGCACCTTTTTAGACACTCTATATTAACTATCACTAGAGCTATTAATTGGAGGGTTGAAATAGTTCTATCTTCTTGTCCTAAGCAGAAGCTGATACATTTGGTTCAGATTCATTGTAAACAGTGAATCTGTTGTGGTGCTGAGCTGTGCTATGCTGCGGAGTATGTAGTGAGTCTAAGACAAGAGGTACCTCCTATATATCAGATAGTAGTATGTATGGTAAGCTAGATGACAGGGGAAGTGGAGCCTCTATTTGCCTCTTCAAGTTGGCTGTGCATCCAGCAGCTCAAATAGATCTATTGTTGGTGGACAGTTTACTCAAATATCTAGTGGTCTCTGTTTAATGGTCCTACTATTGTTATTGAATACTGCTAATGGTATTGGCCTCTGTTTCCAATTTTTCCCTTCTTTTTTGCATGTAGCCTTATGTTAATGGATGTCCAAAAGTTGATTAGTAGCAGACATGATTTAAAGCTACTAATTTAGAGAATATATGTTGGGGGGTGCTAAGTATTTGAAGGAGTCCTGGGCAGATCCCAGAAAAACAAGTCAAATGACAATTTAAACAGCAGAAAAAGATGAGGTTGGGAAGAAGAGTTAGTAAAAAATGTGCAGTAAGAAAATGTGCTAATAAATCAGTGTGCCTAGAAAAAAGATAGAGTGAATATAAGTAAGATGCAGCAATGAGTGTGGCAAGAAAACTAGAGGCTTAGCAATGACTAAGCTGCACAATGCCTGCTATAGATATAAGACACATAGGTTCCATATATATATATTATAGCAAGTAGGCAAGAAATGTTCTAACTGCTATTATCTTGTGCATGATATAGAATATCAATTTATAAATATTCTACTGGACCACAGAGGCTTTTTACAAGTTGCTATAGTGTAAATATAGTTTGGTCAAAAGACACTATTACATGTTATTAGATTGGTAAATTCATTTGATCTATTCATCTGCTTATAAATGGGATGCAGGTCTGCTGGACCCCTTCTCCTCTCTTTCAACTTAGCACCATCTCTTTTTTCTACTTCCAGAATCTAACCATCCCTACCCAAATATTTCTCATTTTTACACAGAAAAATTTCTTTGAACACCAGCTATCATCCACTGACATTCACTGGCTCACATGCTGACATCTGCTACTATCTGCTGATGTCTGCTAGCATGCCCCACACAATCTCTTTCTTTTCTTTTTTTTTCTTTCCTCTTAATATCATTCTTCTTCCCCACTCTCTCCACACCTCCACATAACACTCCATATAGCAGACATCTACTCCTCCCTTCTCTTCTTCCCTTTCTAATGCTAGTGGTTGCTGGGTAATGCTGGGAGGTGCTACCTGATAAATGCCAGTGGATTCCAACAGATGTTAGCAGGTCCTGGCAGGTTCTGACAGATGCTGATAAATGGCAGCTAATGGCCAGCTGATGCTGATACAATGCTGTACCAGCAGTCAGGGACACACCATGCACCAGAAGTCAAAATAAACATTTAATTATCGGCTGAAAACTGTAAGCCTCTTGATAGCAGTTTTAGCAAACTTATATCTTCAAAACATCTCAATAAATATACAGAAAAGCACAGAACAACAGGCAGGGACCAGGTCAAACTATCAGCTCAACAATAGTCCAACCATTGTTACGGAAAGAGGAAGCATGGGAGCTGGCAGAGGAGATGAAATGGGATTAAATTGTGATGATCTAGATCAAGCTCATATAAGGGCGACCTCTGGAGGCTATGGCTCAGTCACACAGCTGGCAGAGGGAGATCCAAAGTGTATTAGAATATATACTGACAATATCATGACAACTACTCACCTAGCAAAGGGAGATTCAAAGAGAACAAGTCTAAGGATTTTCTATGCCAGGTTGGATGTTTCTGGGGTCTCTGAAGCATGGAAAACAACTGTGCAGTACAACAAAACCTTAAAAATTTAAAAATTGCCTAAATAAACAACTGTACAAATAAGGCAGGAAAACTCTGGACTTTGAAAGTCGAAAGGCAAACTGTAGCTTATACAAGTGGTCTGAAAGTGGTGCTGAAGAGCTCACACTTGTCTAAATGGTAGCTAAAGAATCAGAGCACTTTAAGGGCTGAGAATAGTACTAACAGATAGTGTTGAAAGAATAGAAACAGTAAAATAAGAGAATGACAGAAGAAATAAGAGAATGAATGAAAGGAGAGTGAAGGGATAAGGGGTGAAAGAAGGAAGAAATGACGAGTCTCTTGACAGCTCAGATCTGACAATGCCTGATTTGACATGACTGAAAGGGGAAATGGAAAGAAGCATGGAGGAATGTCAAAAGAAACATAGAATGCAGGGAAGCACTAAAAGGGAAAAGAAGGATATATAAATGGGATTGTGCTAAATAGAGCAGAAATAAATAGAGAAGTGGCAATCAGAATAATTCAGATGAATGGTAGAACAAGAAACTGAATGGTGACACTGAAACAGGCTTTCTAAAAAGGAAATTGGACTATCAAATATGTTATTAAAGCTGGAGAGATTACAACAAAAAGTCATGTGTAGATAGTGGTCTATGCACTGGAAAAACAGTATAAATAGCCCAAGTATAGTAGAGAATAGACAGGCAATTGATAGACAAAGGCTTGGTGATTTCCAGGGAGTAAATTGCTTAGGCTGGAGTTTGTTGAGAAACCTCTGCTTTTCAGAATATTATCAAAAGCATTCAACATAATAATACTTCAATCTTGTCATCAAGTCAGTGTGAATTGGAAGTGACATTCTACACTATCAAGCCCCAGAACTATTAGTACTACTTGCAACTAAGTACTACAATGCCAACACCCTCTTTCAAGCCACAAAAACTCTGTGGAAGGGTGTGCCCCCCTTCCACCTTTTATTATTCATGTGGTGATAACTTCTACAAGTTGGTCAGTAGCAGATACAGTTTATAGCTACTGACCTGGAAATATATGTTGGGCATGCTAAGTGTGTTGAGGGAGTCCCAGGCAGGTCTCAGAAAACAAGTCAAGTAATGAGTTATATGGCAAGAAATTGTGAGTGTTGATAAGGAAAGTTGGTGAAGAATGTGCAATAAGATGAGTGCACTAACAAAGAAATGCATTTAGATGAAAGAGAGAGTGAAGATAAGTAAGATGCAGAAATGAGTGCAGCAAGAAACTAGAGGCTTAGCAATGATTAGGCTGTATAATGCCTGCCGTAAATGCAAGGTGCATAGGTTCTATATGTGTAACAGCAGCAAGCAGGTGAGAAGTGTGTTAGAATTAGAGACCTTGTCATAACTATAAGACAGAGTAAGTAAATAAATCTATAAGTACAATGTTTCAGTACAATAATTTGGTAGAAGTGGTGTATATGTGTGACGGATCCTCAGTCTCATATAAGGCGAGGGTACTCATGTGTAAGTGTCTGTATATAAGTAGCATAATATGCAGAGTTGATAGAAAGGAGTCTTAATGTGAGGAGGAAAGGATAATGGAATAAAGAAAAAGAGAGAAAGAGTAGACAAAGCACCAAAGTGCATATGATGGTGCAAAGGGTGATGGTGGCCTCAAGGTCCAAAGCATGTGTGACAGTGTAAAGGGTGACAGTGACCTCAAGGTCCAAAAAAGTGTTCAGACAATTGGCGACTTTGTACTAAGTCAGCTCAAAAGAAATCTGAACTGTAAGGTAAACTGAGCAAAAGTAGAGTGTGAACTCTGGTTCTTTGTTCTGTGTTACTATTGACAAATAGTTATAGTAAAAATGAGTTCACCATTGCTAAGTAGCTAAGCATTGCTAAGAAGCAGTGAACTGGAAGGAATGTAAAAGTAGATGCTGTGAATTAAACTATATAGTAAGAAGTCCACAAGATTGCTGTCTGCCTAAGTGAGTAGAGGGTGCCAAATGACATCAAGCACCAAGCTGTCTGCCACAGAGAAATGCCAGGCTTGCTGAGATACAGCTATTGTATACCACTGAAAGGTCATATCCCAGCAAGCCCAGCAGAAGCTAAGATCAGCCAAATGACTATACAAGGAGCCACAGTCAAAGGGTCTATCATTATAAAAACAACTGCAATATTAAAAAGAAATCAGAAGCTGAAGGGTAGGAGGGGTCAATACCCTTACTGATATAAAGACAGAAAACTGACCGTATAATCAGGACTGTACCAGGTAATTCACCACCTTTTGACACAATATCGCAATTAAGACTATCTTGAACTCAAAGCTCAGACACGCTTTTGTGGGTCATAATTTTGATGTCATCATTGGTGACTCTGGATTTAGTGACTGAGTGTTAATAGACAGGACACAAGGTTTTCCATAAAAGCAAGCAGCACTTGTTGGAATTGAACCAACGACCTCTTGGGTTATGCGCCCCTTATGATGCTCTAACCACTGAGCTAAAGCGCCTTACTTACTTTTAGATCAAGTAGCCTAAGCAATTCACTCCCTGGGAACGCCGAGCTACTCAATCCAAGGTTCAATCATACTGGCGCACCAGAGGGGCAACATATCACCCCATCTCAACTTTGAGAATGTTGACCTCCTGGTCAACCTTGTGTGTCCATTTTGTTTTTGGTGATACGCCTGTCTCAAATCAGAGACAGGAACTGAGGAACGACAAATAATAAATATTTTATTCTATTAAAAACTGTCGTAAGTCCATACGAGCTAGCTGAAAACTGTAAGCTCTCGTAACGGTCGAAAACCGTAGACCGGGACATACACACACCTCAGGATGCCCACTACCACACCACCAGACCACCCAGCAAGCACCCAAGGCGACGAAAGCAACGACAAAACGGCAACACGGCAGGATCTGATGGCAATGCGATCACGGCCTAATCACCGAGATCAAGCCCATCAGACGATCGTGACCCGATCACGATCAAAATTCGACACCCACCTCGTCATTCCTCTACCCCCACGTACCACCACTACTCTGGTAACAACACCACCAATCCCACCTCAGTACTACAACGAAGGCTCCAGGAGAGAAACGGAGAAGGGAGGAAGGAAATAGGAGCAGGAAGAAAAAGGGAGGAAGGATTAGCCACGCAGAACGACGGACAAACCATTAGCCTCGACGGCAGCCCTGGTAACACAGCAACCGGGGCCCAGAACCGGCACTATCGTGACCCGGACGCGTAACAACGAAACTACGAGAAAACATGAGGGGATACAGGATGGTCCGTGCAACAAGGGAGGGGGTATAAAAGGAGGACGAAAACGGGGAAGTCGGGCAAGCAATCAACTTGCCACGGCTCGGAGTCCCCAGGGAGTGGACGTCTTAGGCCTTATGCAGCGCGATTGACTTCGGGATTAGTATTAATACTATTTGCTCCCAATTTCGAGTGTGACTTTTTAAGTGCATTCAAATTAAACAATAAAAATTAAAACTCTACTGCATTTTACAAAGTGTTAGTGCGCGCAACTTTGCCCCACGAGCCATTGTGAATTAAAGTCGAAATTACACAAAAGCTAGTCTGACTTCGTTTAGACTACTTTAATTAATAGTACACTTTACATTTCGCATCAGTGTTCAGAGCTAAATTTATGAGGTTTCTCGAATGCAAAAATCATTGATGATGAGCATACCAAATCCAACTTCAATTTGCCCTTTTAGTGCAATAAAGCGGGGTTTAATGACACCACAAGTTGCACAACCAGTAGGCTGCTGTGCCCAGCTTGGAGATATCCAAGTCTAAGTCAATAGCACGCAGCAGCAGACACTTAGTTGACTATCACACGACTTGGGGGTGAGGTGGACATTTTACTTAGACGCATTTCATCGGATACTCACTACGTTTGAGAATTTTATCTATCTGTTACATTTGACAAGCATCAGTCGCCTTGTGTCCTGCCCACACTGCTCCGTGGACCTGTAAGTGGTTCAAAGACCCAAGTGACTTAGACTTTACAGCCTACTTTTCAGAAGAGCGGGAGCCAATTGGCTTGTGTACATTTGTAATGCGTGACTTGGGTTCCGGAAGAAACCGAGAGCGTGTGAAAGAAGAAATTGGGATTGTCGGTGGGGGTGATAGCGAGCAACGTCTTTCCCCGAATGCTGCGGATAGTGTGTACAGCGTCGCGGCCGACGACGCTCGGGAGAGCATGCAAGCCAGTGTGGACGCGAACGATGGCGAGTGCGGCGGGGGGGATTACGCTGACGGTGGACGGGAAAGAGGTGACGGTGCCGCAGGGTGAGGGGACAGAGTGTGCTGGTGTGGTTGATTGCTAATGTGTTGCAGGGTCTGCGCTGATCCAGGCATGCGAGGCGGCGGGTGCTGCGATACCGCGGTTCTGTTACCATGACCGGTGAGCGCGTTGACTGGTGCTGGGGATTGTGCTGACGGTGTGCAGACTGGCTATTGCGGGCAACTGCAGGTGCGTCGCGTGTGCTGGGCCAGAGTCTGCTGCTGACTGCCGGTAGAATGTGTCTTGTCGAAGTGGAACGGTCGCCTAAGCCAGTGGCCTCATGGTCCGTCGCTTTTTTGTTTGTGCGCACGTGCTGACTCTCTGCAGTGCGATGCCTGCCATGCCTGGGTCCAAAGTGTTCACGAACACGCCGCTCGTCAAGGAAGCCCGGTATGCCTCTTTTTGTCCGCGCGTTCCTCACTGACCCCCGCAGCGAGGGCGTCATGGAATTTCTACTCGCCAACCACCCGCTCGACTGTCCCATCTGCGACCAAGGCGGTGAGTGCGATCTCCAGGACCAGTCCATGCGCTATGGCTCCGACCGCACGCGTTTCCACGAGATCACTGGCAAGCGCGCCGTTGAGAACAAGGACCTCGGGCCCATCGTCAAGACTTCTATGAACCGCTGCATCCAGTGCACCCGTTGCGTCCGTTTTGCAAACGAAGTCGCCGGCGTCGAGGAGTTGGGAACTACCGGTCGTGGCAACGACATGCAGATTGGTATGTACGTTGCCAAAACTATCAACTCTGAGCTCTCGGGCAACATCATCGACCTTTGTCCTGTTGGTGCACTCACCTCCAAGCCCTACGCGTTCACCGCCCGGCCCTGGGAACTTAAAAACACAGAGTCAATCGATGTACATGACGCCCTTGGCTCCAACATCCGCATCGACTCGCGCGGCGTCCAGGTCATGCGTATCCAGCCCCGCACCAACGACGACGTCAATGAAGAATGGATCAGCGACAAGACTCGCTACTCATACGACGGCCTCCGCACCCAGCGTCTCACGACACCTCTAGTCAAGTCACACGACCGCTTCGTCTCCGCTACCTGGCAGGACGCCCTCGCCGCCATCAAGGCCGGCTTCGAAGCCTCTGGCGCCCGAGGCAACGAGATTCAGGGCATCGCAGGTGCCTTCGCCGACACCGAGTCCCTCCTCGTCCTGCGCGACCTCATCCACCGTCTTGGCTCTGAAAACCTCACCACCGACATTCCCGCCCCGGGCATGCCCACCACTGACGTCCGCGCCAACTACCTCTTCAACGCCACCGTCCCGGGTGTCGAGGCCGCCGACGCCATCCTCCTCGTGGGCACTAACCCCCGCCACGAGGCCGCCGTGCTCAACTCGCGCATCCGCAAGAGCTGGCTCCACAACCCGATGCAGGTCGGCCTCGTCGGCGAGCGCGTAGATACCACATACGGCTACGAACACCTCGGCTCAGACGTACAGGCCGTCCTCGACTTTGTCGAGGGCCGCACGACCTCGGAGTTCGCGCAGGCCTTTGCCAAAGCACAAAAACCGCTCATTATCCTCGGCAGCGCAGTCGCCGAGATGCACGGCGGTAGCAAGGTCTACGACGCCCTCGCCGCGTACGTCAAGCGTAACCAAGCCCGGTTTATCACACCCGAGTGGAACGGGTTCAGTGTCCTCCAACGAGTTCGTCCTTTTCCCTCCTTTTCCATCGCCTCGCTAACCACACAGCACACACACAGCACGCCTCGCGCGCAGCCGCGTATGACCTCGGATACCGGCCGACGCCATCGAAAGGCGCGGGCGCGGCGAAATTCATGTACCTACTCAACGCGGACGACTTGAGCGCGCGCGCGGTGCCGCCCGGCGCGTTCGTTGTGTATCAGGGCCACCATGGCGACGCGGGCGCTGCGCTCGCGGACGTGGTGTTGCCTGGCGCGGCGTATACCGAGAAAGCGGGGACGTGGGTGAACGCTGAGGGACGTGCGCAGCTCGGGCGGGCTGCGGTGCCGCCTCCTGGTGCCGCGCGGGAGGATTGGAAAGTCGTAAGGTGCGTATCTGGCTCCCCCATGTCTTTTTTTGTGTCTGGGGATACTGATGTGCGGGTAGGGCGTTATCGGAGGTCTTGGGTGTGCAGGTGCCGTATGATGATATACTCGATGTGCGTGATCGGATGTGGGAGGTCGCGCCTCATTTGGTGAGGTATGACGTGACGGAGCGCGTTTCGTCCTCCGTTGCGCTCTTGGGTCTTGACGCTGCCCTCTCTTCCTCCTCTGCTTCTGCTGCAGAGGGGGTAGTCAAGGAGATTGGGAAAGCGGTGTTTAAGAACCCGATTGAGAATTTTTATCAGACCGATGTCGTTTCTCGCGCGTGAGTGTTTTGTTTCTCTTTCTTCGGGGGGCTGGTGCGATTTTTTGGGGGTTTATGCTGATGCGTTTTTGTGTTTGGGTAGGTCGAAGACGATGGCGGAGTGTACGCGTGCGTTTGTGCTTGGGAGGGATTACGGGTTTTCGGAGGATGCTGAGCAGGGACAGGGGAAGGAGGCGCGGGCGCAGGCGGCGTAGGCGTAGGCGTAGACCGTGTGGGGTGTTGAAAAAACGTACAACGTAGGACGTAGAGTGTAGAGTGTGAAAATGGGAGGGGATATAATTACAAGTCAAGTTTTATTTCTTTTTTTTTTCGGTTGGAAGGGGAGATGAAGTAGATGGTGAAAGTGTCACTGCGTAAAATCGAAGCCACAATTCACGCACATCACATGTACATAGAATTCTCAATTTTCTGTATCTACCTGAATTCCATAGATACTACAGTAGATTATCTCATAATGCATGATGTCACAATGCATAAATCTCATATTTGGGCTCATGGGGCTATGTATCATGCGTTATGCGTTATACAACCCCGTGAAGTGGGCCCCACCATAGTTCCAGCCCAAATCCCATGCGTTATGAGATAATCTGCTGTAGTATCTATGGAATTCAGGGATGCACATAAAATTGAGACTAATGACTGTCGGAATAGACTCATCGCTGTGGCGTGCCGGTTACTTCCCGGCATCTCAAACTGGGTTCTTGTTTTCTTTTCTTTGCTTACACCTGCTCTCTAAGACGATCGTGGTCGATCGTCCTATATAGTTTTTCAGCCACCGTTCACCCTATTCAGGAGAGACTGCCCTTACTGGCCCTCAGTTCTTTTCCAAAGACTGAGGGTAACTTTACCTCCCGCTAGCCTAGTCCATACTTATGTTCGACCTGTAGCATTAGACTTACTTCGTATTACAGGTTGAACAGAGTTCTTTTCCAAAGACTGAGGCATTAGACTTACTTCATATTACAATAACTAGATTTCTATATGTGATGTGCCTGAATTGTGTACTTCAATTTTACGCAGTGACACTTTCACCATCTATTTCATCTCCTCTTCCAACCTGTTGAGCTTTTGAGACCGACGTCTAGAACCTACGTCATATGTTATGGTTTATATTCCTTTTTTGGCCAGTTACCTCTCTTTTTTTTCTGCCTTGCACCCCGACATCACAATTTGATTGATGTCTAAACTTGGCATATTACCCCCAGTCTGCCAGGTTAGTAAGCTTAGAATACGTTAAACCTCACACACTGCCAATAAAAATTGAATACTATCATGTGTCACAATGTGAAATTTGTATTGGGTAACTTAATCCAGCCACCTTCCAACCCCAGAAAAAACCATAGATAAATATTGTATATACAAAGATGATTCTGTACTTACACTATAGAAATTTGAATCTGTCGAAGTATAGAAAATCTAAAAGTGTGAAATCATAACACATTTGGTCACCCACCATGGTTCGGTAAAATAAATCAACAACTTATTTAGAATTTGAGTATGCCAAACACTTTGACACATACATAGTGTCTTATATATAATTTTCTGAGGGATGGAAAGAGGTAGAAAGTCGAAGAAAGTAGATATCTCTGTGTCTGGTACAAGAGAGCATGCAGCGGTCATGAAGGAATCGACGTGAAAGTGTCTGCAGCTTTATGTAGTAAAGCACCTACAGTTACTGGCTGCTAGGAGTCACAATGTACCCCATGCACATTTGACTGAATATATTGAATTATTTGTGCATATCTTTGAACTTGAAGTGGTGGAATACCTCAAGCGCAAAGCGGCACGAGGGTCAGCAGTCTCAACGGCCACTCCAGCCGATTCAGTGGAATGCAAAATGAGTGTGCGCCGACAAGCACCATTAATCACAGACGCAATGGAGTTGCTCAATGCACCTCATCAGGCCAATGAGTCTCAGCAAGACTACGTTAGGTGTCAGAACGCCGCAAACTGTCAACGCATTGTCAGTGGAGTGCCTCAGCAGGTATTGTCTGAGGTAGAGACTGTGACGACAACTCCAGCAGAGCCAGAGGCACTACTTGCAGTGCAAGAGGTTAAGACACCTCAAAAGCAGGTCACTATCAAGGAATAGGTAGACAAAGTCCACATTCTTGAGGAGCAAATGCAACCACAACACGTCCACCTAGTGGACAACTGGAATGAATGTGTCAATTATCAGAGGATGCGCAACTGTCAGGGGACTCCTCATTCCTTTCTTCTTTCACTCTTTATTTCTTCACTCTCCTTTCATTCACTTCCTTATTTCTTCTATCATTCTCTCATTTTGCTGTTACTACTTTTTCAACACTATCTGTTAGTACTATTCTCAACCTTTGAGGTGCTCTGGTTCTTTAGCTATCACTCAGACAAGTGTGGGCCCTTCAGCACTGCTCCAGGCTGCTTAGATAAGCCGGAGTTTGCCTTTCTGACTTCTAAAGTCCGGAGTTTTCCTCCCTTGTTTGCACACTTGTTTGGTTAGTCAATTTTCGAGTTTTTAAGGTTTTGTTGTACTGTACAGTTGTTTCCCACGCTTTAGAGGCCTCAGAAGCGTCCAACCTGGCATAGGGAATCCCCAGACTTGTTCTCTTTGGATCTCCCTCTGCCAGGTGAGTAGCTACCTTGATATTGTCAGTATATATTCTAATACACTTTGGATCTCCCTCTGCCAGCTGTGTGACTGAGCCACAGCCTCTAGAGGTCGCCCTTACAGCAAACAGGACTTGCACAATCATGGTGAGTTGTTGATTGATGACCAGGGGGTCGCCTTTGAAGGGTGTGAGGGTGTAACGTCTGTCGATGACATGCGGTGACAATTTGCGGCTCAAACTGCTGAACTGGACAGAGATCCAGGTGGTAGTGACAATAATAGTGATCACTATGAGAAGAGGGACCCAAATTGTTGCAATAATGATGGTGGGGGTTGTGATCATAGACTGAACAATCAAGATGATAATAATCATTGTAATGGTGGCAGGCATACTGGTGGATTACCAGCAGAGCGAGAAATGAGGCAACAGCCCACCCCACAGCCAGAAAGAACAGCCAATGAGCACCTGTTTTGCAGTCCCCAGGCATTTTTGATGCCTGCACCTCATAAGTTGCATGAAAGTATGCCTGGAATGAATGAGGCGGTGAAGATCCATATGGATCATATGCATGACCGCCTTACTCATCTGGTGGATGACTCCCTTGGAGTCAGGTTTAAATTTCCTGCAGGGGTAAGTCCCCGCAAATCTGATGGTAAGCACATACGTGCATATGCTGGAGGGCATAGGTTCTCCCAGTTGGAGGACTGGGCCATGGACGTCTGCTACCACCTGGCAGCCTGCTGCTATGGTGGAGACAACATGGACCAGGAGAGGATATTCATGCTACACAAATTCATGGAGGGAGAGGCTCAGAATTGGTTCCATGGCCATGTCCTCCACATTAATCGCGACAAATCGCACTGGATGTTTAAAGAAGTTCTGATAGGATTGTATAATTGATTTGTCAACGCTGCAACAATGCAGGAAGCTTGGGATGCCTTTAAAAAGGCAGTGTATAACGCGCATGGTGAGCAAACCCACTGGGGTGGCTGGAGCGGCCCAGAGAAGGCCTGCTGGAGACTCCTCCACATGCTACAACTGTGGTCAGGTCAGGCATTTCGCTAAGGAATGTCCTGCCCTGTCCAAGGCACACATTTGGGCAGCTCATACAGCTGCGGCTCCTAGTGAGGTCATCAGTGATGACGAGGATGACGAGGTCATTGAGGAGGTGGAAGAAGAGCCACAAATAGAGGCTGAAGGCTCAAAAGTGGATGATGTCACGACCCCTTCCCTCCAGATCCACCCTGGGACACCCCCAGAACCCCATCTGGGACCCTCTCTCTGACCCCACAGAACGTGCCCCGCCATCATGACTACCGACACTGCTATCACATGCATCAAGGACCACCATCACCTGGCACCTCCCGGCAACCCCGCATCACGGACCTGGGATCAACCGCCATCAACCCCTGATCAATGACCAGATTATGCCAACTGCTTCTAGGCCATCACACATCACACATCACGGCTCCCTCCACGCCAATTGATTGTGTACCCCACACGTGCAATCCTGGTATACAGTCCCCCTCCCACTACTCAATGCCCCCCGGGACTTATCCCAGACACCCTGGAACCCCAGAAACCCAGACCTGGCCTTGTAGTATTTATAGTGTAGCTCCCTGTTGTATTTGCTAGTCTTGATATTAACTTGAATTGTTGCGTGCCCTCTGCTTGATTGGTACATGCTGACTGGCACACTTCGACTGGCACACTTGAACAACCGTGTGCTCTAAGTTTGGTACGCACTTCACTACTTGCAATTTGTTAACCCGGTCTCGTCTTAAAACCCCCAGTTCCCGACTCGACCCCCACCCAACCCCCAGCCTCTAAAACCCAAAACTCCCGGACCAAGTTCTCTTCCCTGGCCAAGTATGGTTGCAACAGCAACACATGGAACTTAGGGACTATCCTGCGCACCTGCAGCACCTGGGGCAGTTCCAGCATGTAGTTAGACGTGCTCGGCTCCACCTCAAGGATCCTATATGGTCCAATCCACTTTGGACACAGCTTACTCGCTCTGCCTTTTGGCAAGTTCAAGTTTTTCATTGAAAGGTACAATAGGTTCCCTTTCTTGATATCCAGGTCTTCACATCTGCAATTATTCGCATGTTTTGTCTGCCAGACGTCCGATTCTATAATTGTGTCATGGGCATCCACTAAGTTTTGTAGCGCATTTTGCGCAAACTGCTTTACCCCAACAGGAATAGCTTCATCAGTGCAAAGTTCACAGATCATGGATAGCATATAGCCATTATTGAGTTCAAAGGGTGAATACCCTGTGGTTTCAGATATGCTTGCATTTATTGCAAATTCAACGAGTGGACATCTGTCCACCCAGTCCTTCTGATCAGAATGTACAAACGCTTGCAATATTTGCACAATATTCTTATTTGCTCATTCTGTCTGGCCATCCATTTGCGAATGAAACAATGTCAACATGAGCAACTTTGCTCCAAGCAGCTTGTGCAACTCCTTCCACCATTTGGAAGTGAACTTAGCATCTCGATCACTTACGATCGAACTTGGCAGTCCATAAAGATGAACTATCTCCTTGAGATAAATCCAAGACAAGTCCGAAGCTGTCATGGTGGTTCTCACCGGAATGAGATGGACCATACTGGTCATTTTGCAGATCACTACCCAGAGGTAGTTAAAACCCTTTGACTTGGGAAACGGACCTATAAAGTCCATCCTGATTGAATTCCAAGGTTTAACTAGTATAGGCAGTGAATGAAGCTTCCTCGGTGGCTTCAGTGTTGGTACTTTCAACTGTTGACAAAGCTCGCATGTTGAGCAGAATTGGCTTGTTTCTTTGGCCATTTGCAGCCACCAGTACCAGCGTCGCACATAGTCTAGCGTTTTCTGAGTTCCGAAGTGGCCCACTACTCTGTGGGCCTGGTCCAGGATAGTTGTGATCAACAACCTCTCCCAGGGAATGCAGATGACGTTGGACCCAGTGGGTCTGGTAAGGTAGATGAGCTGCTGCTCTACCTTGAAGCACAGATGCACTTGGATATTGTTCAGAATCTCTAAGAAGAGATTGTCATTCTTGTATCCTTGCTGGATAGGTGTGCAAAATTGCGCATTGCCTAAGTCAATTGGTGCAGGATGATGGTCATGCGAGTCCAATGCCTGCTGGAGAGTCATTTCTGCACCACTAGGGCACACCTTCTGAGCTCAACTATATGTTCCTTGATTTCATGGAACCTATGCAGGGACAAGTCTTTGCCCTCTGGATCGATGTGTTTGTCCACCTGCACGTAGTCATGCATATCATGGACGTCCTCTTGAGTATCACTCTCGAAATATTGAGACAGGCAGTCCGCCACCTTGTTCAATTCACCTTTTACATAGGTGATGTTGAACTGATACTGCAACATGTAGTTGATCCAGCAATGTTGTTGCGGTGATAGATGCACTTGGGTCTTAAAAAACTCAAGTGCCTTGTGATCCATAATGATATGGATCTTATACCCCATCAGCTTATCCTCCCACTTTAGGAGGGCTTCCAGGATAGCGAGTGTTTCCAACTTGTGAACAGCATAGTTCTGCTGTGCAGCAGTGAACTTGCAGGACATAAATCCTGCTGGTCGGCAAGTTTGCCACATTTTACCTTGGCCAAACATGGCCCCAACCCTGGTCTTTGATGTGTCGCATATGAGCCAAATAAGCTCATCAATGCGTGGATCAATTGGCTGGATCACTGGCATTTTTGTGCAAATGCGCTTGATCATCTCAAAACACCGCTGATGCAGCGGTCTCGTGAAAAGGGGACCCATTCTGGATCATGGCCATCAGTAGCCCAGTGTATGCCGTAATATCTGGCAAAAAGTTACCAATATAATTTACAAGTCCAACAAAACGCTGGATATCATTATACATGTGTGGGGTACGCCACTCTCGAATTCGATTGAGTTTATCCGTGTCCGGGTGAATACCCTTCTGATCAATGATGTGACCAAGACAGTCTATACTAGGTGCATATAGTTCGCACTTCTTCCATTTGAAGTAGAGACTAGCCTTACATAGTCGTTTGAATACGACTTGTAGGTGCTGCTCATGCACCTCAATGGAATCAGAAAAGATGAATATATTGTCTAAATAGTTGTGCATAAACTTCCCAATTACATCTCAGAAGATGGAGGTCATTAACCTCTGGAATGTCGCTGGTGCATTGCAATCACTAATCTGCATGATGTTACTCACAAATGTCCCCATCAAGGACAAAACCAGTGTCTTCAGTATATTCTCTTCATGTATGCGAACCTGTTTGTACGCATCCATAAGGTCAATTTTCAACCTATATTTCTCTGTGGCGACATCTTCATAAATGACTTCCTGATCTGGAAGGGGTGTTACGTGCTTGACTGTATTATCATTGCGCTGTCATGCATCCAATGCAGTTCATAACATCCCATTCTTCTTGGAAATACACAGTAAAGGTGCAGCTTGCACCACCGGTTGTGGCTCCCACCACTTTGTGTTTATATATCTGTTTGTTTTTTCATGAAGCTGATTCTGTAGTGCTTGTGGACAGTGAGGCAAGTGGTACTTGTTATCGTCAATGAGATTAATCTCATGATTAACCTCCCACCATGGAGGAAGTTCTTTCTTTGTTCCATTGACGATATCAGCAAACTCATATTGCCATTGCTGGCGCAATCAAGGAATATCTTCCTCAGTAAGGCTTACTGCCTTGCCTTTCCCTTTTGATATGCGTGCTATTCGCAGCTGAACCTTTGGTTCAAATCGCTCCTGTAAGGCATGTACGTGCTCTTCTGTGAGATCTCCCAGGTTCAACCTCACAACTGGTTGCCTTCTCGCCACTCTTGTCGTGTTTGATGACAATTGCACACTTTTTGTCTTCAGCAATACACCATCAAATATAACATTCGACGCTTTGGAAATCTCATCCTCCCATGCATAACAGTATACTTCTCCCGTCTGGGCTGACTGCACCCTTTTCATAGTATGCATCACCATTGATGCTACCAACTTGTTCCACTCTCGTGGCATTTGTGGGTCATATGCCCATTGCACTCCTGGCTGGGACACTGGTCAATCTATTAACAATCTTGTGCTTCCCAATGTTCCCATTGTACTATATACCTTGTCTTTGACAAGATCCTCAACCTTTACTCGAGAGCTAGTCAGCTGACACTCCAGTGACTCCACCCCACGTCTACTATGCTCATTCTTACACTGTATAGCCTGCTTAGGCTTTCCATTCATATACCTGACCACATCCAGGTGCTTCCCTTCTTCAGAGCTCCTTGAAACTCTTCCTCAGACATCAGTATAGCTGGTGAATCTGCCAGCAAACTTTTTGGTGGGACATGTTTGTCCTCCACCTCCTGTACAGTCGCCCTCTTGCGACTATCTAGTCATCTGCACGATAGCACCTCAGACGCCCATCCATGTTGTTTAACACAACTTTCTCTGCCTTCACAGGCACACCATTCACCACAACCATGTCGTTTACAAAGTTCAATGACACCTTGTTTTTATGCATAAACAGTGTACCAATGATCATATCATAGCGATCAAAATTTGCTATGTCCACACACTCCTTGGTCGACGTTCCTGATGTCTTTATCTTCACTTCAGCACCAAACTGTACTATGGCACGACTCCCTATGGTCTCCAACTGGAGCATCAATGGCTCCTCCAGCTCATGAATGCGAATTGTATTAATGTGAGCAAACTGGGGCATAATGCCCATAGTGGTACTCCCTGAGTCCCACAACGTCCAGGCAGGATGTCCATTGACATCCAAATAAGTTACCAAACACTCCTTCTCTTCAGGAGTATATCGTGGCCTCTGCAACTTATTGGTTGCTTTCTGCAGTGTGACATGTCTCATTTGGATGTGTTGATCTCCACAGCACTCAGTCAGTGCAAACAAGCGTTCTTCCTTGTCATCGCGAGCATAGTAGTCGCTGTCATACACATCCACTGTGACGTATTCACCGCCATCTATCTGGACGCTCTCAGCGTTATCTGTCAGGTTCTGCTGAGTCAGAGGCTTTCTGGGAAAGCAACGCCCTTACAAGGCGGACTTGACCTACGGATACTCAGGTGTCTAGAACTCCGGGGCTAGGACTCCGGGGTTTGAGACATGGACAGGGGTAATAATAGTGACGCGCTCTTTCCTAATTGCACTACCCCAGAACCATATGACTTTGGAACTGGTGATGACCAGGAATAATTTGTAGATGACCTCATAGATCATAGGTGGATAGGGGAAAACCTCAAATTCGAGGTAAGGTGGAGCTTAGGTGATACTACCTGGGAACTGCTAGCGAACTGCAAAAATCTTGCAGCAATGGACAGGTACCTAGAGCTGCAAGGCATGAAACACCCTCAACAGCTAGCAAAACGTGCATAATGGGCGTGTAGTGGTGAAATGTGGACAAAGTCCACTTTGATGGCTGGTGAAAGACCAGGTGGCAGCTATTTGTGGTTGTTTACACCACTGGTGAAGTTAGGAGATTTTTTTCTTCTTTTCTCCTCAAGTCCCAATACACATTGCTAGCATGTTTGTTGCAATGGCCTATTGGGGGCCACAAAAGAGTAATCAGAGCCTACAAGGCTCTAGTGGCAGGGAGAGACCCCCAAATATACAAATGCGAGATGTAACGAAGTTACAGATTTTGGATAGCTTAGTGTGCACACAACACTGAATCAGACCAGACCAGTCTATTGACAATGTAGTATACAACAAACAATAAGCTGCTTAATAAGCAGCACATATGTACGTATATATAGGGTAAAGTAATTAATATATTAATATTATATTATAATAAATATAATATAATATCTACTACAGTAAGTAAAGCTATGTGGCCAACGCCACATAGCAGACTACACTACACACCCCCCAATCAGACCAAGCTATGGTCTTGAGATAATACGATGGTCATGCCATCAGTAAGTCAGAGATGGGGGCAATGGGAGAGTCTCCAGGCTCCCAGAATGGATCGGCAGTCGCGGCGTCCATGTCGTAGTTGAGGAGTTTATCCTCGGGTGCGGGCACATAGGAAGTGCCCAAAGGCCCTGCTACTGGCAGGGAGTCGTCATAGTCCTGGAGGGGGGACAGTGTGAGGTTGGGGTCGATAGTTGACCCCGGGACAGGTGGTTGGGGATCAGGAAGATCTCCAGTGTCGGACAGGTACTGGCACGTCCAGATCTCGCGGGCATGAATGTCTTGCCCGATGAGGAGGTACATCCCCTTGGTGAGCACGTCGTTGTAAGCACGACAACTGTCCTGCTGCTGGAGCATCAGGCGTTGGCAATCGCCAATGGTGGCCTCGCGCCACCCATTCTACTGAGCGATGGACTGGGGTGTACCGTAATGGTCGAGGTGTTGTAGCCTCTCGTCGTCGATAGCGGCCGCCTCGTTGTAGAGCCGGCTGTCGCTGAAGAATAAATGGGCCAAGTAGGTGACCCCATAAGTATACGCATGGTCAGCCCAGCTGACTGGAATTTGATTGTGAAGAAGGACACGTAACACGTCCGAAGTGGTGAACACAGAAGCTGACGCTTCTGGGATGTCCACAGCCCGAACCTCAAAGTTAGGGTCGTCGGCATGGAGGGGTACAAAGGCTTGCCCCGTAGCCGCCTCGTACTCAGCCACAGCCTCTTTGTAGAGGCCTGGCCTTGCGAAGACGTAGGCCAGGTACTTGTGTACCGTGGCTTTGGAGGGGCGGCTGGCGCTGAGGATGCATACAAGTGCAAACCCAAAGAGGCTGCGCCAATGAATGCGCATGGCTCGGTCCATGGCCAGACCAGTCCATATGTTGGATGTCTCAGGATGTCCATAGAGGAGGGTGTATAAGCCCAGGTAGTCCAAAGCAAATGGTTGCTTTGGATCAGGGAGGGTAAGGCCAACGAAGGCAATCTTCCCTCCCTCTTTGCGGCGATAGAGCTGCGTTGGCACAATCATTCACGGGACGTTCTTCCGCTCCTCTGGACTCGCGAAGGGTACTGCGATGGTCCTATACTCGACCTCGTCAAGTAAGTGAGACATAGCTCTGTCTCGGGCAGTAGGGTGGCAGTTGAGCGCCACCCGTTTGAATTTGTTGAGCAATAAGTAGCCCAACTGACGCTGACAAAGCAGCATAAACTGGTTGTTAACTAGTGCATGAAGTTGGTGGACTTCTTGAGGACTGCGGGGAAACCCGCGAGGTGCTACTTGGTACACCTTACTGTTGTGGGGCGTCGCCGTGGCGTTGCCCTCTTTATCGGTCTTGAAGGACCTGGCTTTGCGGGCTTCTTGCCCGATGAAGATGGTATTGGTCACTGGCGACCAATAGAATTGGGGAGCTAACCCCGCACCAAAGAATGAGTTCTGGCGCTCAATAGTGTGATCACAATAGATCACAACACCAAGTGCATCAGGAATGCGCCCGGTTTGGTCCTCAAGGAGGGCAGCTCCTCGCTTGGCGCTATCCTGCGCCCGACGCTCCATCTTAGCTTGTCGATTGCTGTTGCGCTGTTTGCGCGCCATACGTTGTGCCGCCATCTCGTGCGGCACAGGGGATTCCATACGAGCCTCTTCAGGCTCCTCATACCAATCATTGTCAGAGGGCAGGGATGGCAGCCTCTCAGGCTCCAACTTCTCAGACCGTGGGTCCATTGCCCACACACACCATGGGAGTCAGGCTGATGGGCCCTCTACCAATATGGCGGGTAAAAAGGGGATGTTAGCCCCTGGGGCCCCTTTCGGGGCATCCTCTGGAAAGTGCACATTGACGTAGGCGTGCCCTTCCGGTTGCTTACCCCGACGATCCTTTTGGGGTTGTGAGGCCTTAGCCTCGGTGGGGCATGTGCTCACGCTCCTGGAACTCTGCTCCCCAGAGTACGTGGTGGACACCACGGATACTGGTCGCGAAGACGCGACCTCAGACGTGCCGCTGGCGAGGCGCTGGATAAGCCGGGGGGCGGCTGGAGCAGGGACATCTTCATAGGGAAGGATGTCCCATCCTAGGCTGGCCTCCCGGCTGGGGGCAGCAACACTCGACTTAATCGAGCGGGAGGGCACGTCCTCCACTCTTTGCCGATGCGCCCTTTTGCTGGAGTCGGTGTCCCGACTCAGGGGTGTAGTCTGCTGCTTACGAGCGGCTGATAGGGCAAGGAGATCTGTTTTGCGCTGAGCACGCATATGATCCATGTCGTCCATCATCCGGCAGATGAGGACGACTGCCTCCGCATCGCGGAGGAATGCTGACTCTGCGGGTACATCGTACCCATTATCTCCCAGACGTTGGAGAAGGGTAGCCAGGACTAAGTCCTGGTTGTGAGTGGGCTCGACAGCCCATGCTTTTCCTTTGTTGCATTGAGGATGCAACTCTTCTTCCGAGCTGGGCTCGGATTGGTGCGGCATTTCCAGCCGCTGTAGCAAGGAGAGCTTGGCCAGGCTCTCCGTCGGCGCATCAGCTGATGAACTGATGCTTTGTTCTGTATTGAGAGTTTCTGTACTCTCAATGGCCACGGTGGCCTGCATGAGGGATGCTTTGCGTCCCTCTAGATTGTCACTTGGTGCTGTGGTCAACAGGGAAATCGACCGGCCTCCCTTGGCTTGCGACTCATGCGAGTCGCTGTACTGGGGCATTGCGCCCCAAGCCCCCATCCAAGCCGGGGGGTACGGCATCATTACGGGCACACCACCCATCCCAGGGTAGTGCGCCGGGGCGGTAAACTGGGGAAAAAGATGTGCGCCCATAGCCCCTCTCACCATAGCGGGGGCAAACTGTCCCCATCCTGGCGCTGCTTGGGGGCTGACTAGCCCCCCGTAGGCCTGTTGCTGGGATTGGCCCTCGGTGTGATGTGGCGCATAAGCACCTGATACTGGTTGTTGGGGCTGATAGCCACCCACAGGTGCGTTCTGGGGCATGAAGTTGCCCTGCATGGGTTGAAGTGGCGGATAGCCACTGATCACCGGCTGCTGCGGCAGGTAGCCCGCCGCTGGTGGTTGCTGCTGCTGTGGGAAGCCCACAGCTGGTTGTGATTGTTCCCACTGGGGCGCATTTTGGGTCAGCGGGGGAGCCATCTGCCCCCCCTCTTCAGCTGACGGTAAGACCAACGGCGCAAACTCAAGGTGCTGCTGCTGTTGCTGCTGCTGCTGCTGCTCAGACTGATCCACGGGCATGTTGTCCATGGTTGAGGGAAAAAGGCGAAAAAGAAATTTCGCCTTTTAAGACATGTTTCAGCCACAGCTGCTGACCAACTCAGCCAAGCTGCAATCGGCACTGCCAATCAAATTAAGCACCGGCACGCTTACTTAATTGATGTGGGCGCTTAACGCCCTTCAACTCCAAATAACGGTCAAGTGCCGCCAACTTGGAGCAATGGGAGTGTGGCTCCCATGTTGTGTCCCCCAGGGACCAACGTACCTCAAACTCGAGCGTGTTACGCTCAGTCCACCGGTGCCCAATTATGCACTCGACAAACCATTTGTCATCGTCTCGAGCCCCAAAATCATAGGGGCCCGGGGTTGCCCTGTTAGGGAATAGCGCATCGTCAGACGCGCTGTAAGGTTGCAACAGCGACACATGAAACTTAGGAACGATGCGTCGTTCCTGTAATGCCAGAGGCAGCTCCAACATGTAGTTGGAGGTACTTGGCTCTCCGTCTAGAACGCGGTATGGGCCTACCCATTTCGGGCAGAGTTTACTCGCCCGTCCCTTTGGGAGCCTCAGATTACGCGTTGATAGGTACACCAACGCTCCTACTGCTATTGGCGGGTCTGCTCGCCTACGGTGATTGGCGTTTTTTGCCTGGAAGACTTGCGCTTCTATGATGGCGTCATGCGCTGCCGCAAGGTTCTCCAGGGCCTGCCTGGCGAACTCGACAACTCCGCGGTGAGCCACCGTATCAGCACGAACTTCGTGCAGCATGGAGGGCAAGTACCCTCCATTGAGTTCAAAGGGCGCATACCCTGTGGTATCTGAGATACTCGCGTTAATCGCGAACTCAGTGAGTGGACACCAGTCCACCCAGTCCCGTTGGTCAGGGTGAACAACTGCCCTCAGAATCTGACCTATACTGCGGTTAGCCCGCTCTGTCTGCCCATCTGTTTGAGGATGGAAGGACGTCGACATGAGGAGTCGCGCTCCTAGTAGTTTGTGGAGTTCCCTCCACCATTGAGATGTGAACTTCAAGTCACGGTCGCTCACAATGGTGCTAGGCAGCCCATGCTGTAAGGGCGACCTCTAGAGGCTGTGGCTCAGTCACACAGCTGGCAGAGGGAGATCCAAAGTGTATTAGAATATATACTGACAATATCAAGGTAGCTACTCACCTGGCAGAGGAAGATCCAAAGAGAACAAGTCTAGGGATTCCCTATGCCAGGTTGGACGCTTCTGGGGCCTCTAAAGCGTGGGAAACAACTGTACAGTACAACAAAACCTTAAAAACTCGAAAATTGACTAACCAAACAAGTGTGCAAACAAGGGAGGAAAACTCCGGACTTTAGAAGTCAGAAAGGCAAACTCCGGCTTATCTAAGCAGCCTGGAGCAGTGCTGAAGGGCCCACACTTGTCTGAGTGATAGCTAAAGAACCAGAGCACCTCAAAGGTTGAGAATAGTACTAACAGATAGTGTTGAAAAAGTAGTAACAGCAAAATGAGAGAATGATAGAAGAAATAAGGAAGTGAATGAAAGGAGAGTGAAGAAATAAAGAGTGAAAGAAGAAAGGAATGAGGAGTCCCCTGACACATGCAGCCTAATGATCTCCCTCAGGTAGATCCATGACAGCTCCTTGGCCGTCAGCGTAGTTCGCACCGGTATGAGGTGCACCATGCTCGTCATGCGGCATATTACCACCCAGAGGTAATCAAACCCTCTGGACTCAGGAAAGGGACCTATGAAGTCCATTCCAATGGAATCCCAAGGTTTCACCGGCACTGGTAGCTGGTGTAGCTTCCCGGGAGGGGATCCAGGGGGCAACTTTGCCCTCTGACACGCTGCGCATGAAGCGCAGAACTTAGTCACGTCTTGGGCCATACGTGGCCACCAATACCATCTCTGGATGTAGCCCAACGTCCGGGCCACACCAAAGTGCCCCACCAGTGCATGGGCCTGGTCCAAGACCCACATAACAATGGTTCGTGTATGGGGGAGGCAGACCACTGCCACCCCTTGACGGTTCTCTGTCGTGATCAGTCCACCAGGCTCATGCCTGAACCGAGGATGGTCATCAGGATTGGCGATTATCTCGGCGAAGAGAGAATCATTGCCATAGTCCTGCACCACTTCCTTCCGGAAGTCATCATTGACCAGGCTAGGAGGCTGGGATGAAGGCAATTCGCCTTCGAGCATCTCCACAAGCGTAACGGGTATATCGTGGCGCTCGTGCTCCCCAATGGACGCTGGGTCCACGGCTTCATGCTCCTTGAGCAACTGGGTGGCCATGTCCCGCTCTTCATGCTGCTCTCTGAGGCGAGTGCTTTGCCTCCGTTCATCATCATGCATAGCGCGTACTTCCAGGACATGCTCCCTGAGCTCCTGGTATCGGTGGAGAGGTAAGTCCTCTCCATCTGGGTCTATGCAGCAGTCTGCCTGCACATACTCATGAGGCTCGTGAGCCTCTCCGACTACATCACTCTCAAAGTAGCGTGACAAGCAGTCTGCCACTTTGTTGAGTTCACCTTTAACATAGGTGATGTCGAACTGATATCTCGACATGTAGTCTATCCACCGTCGCTGACGCAGCGACAAGTTCACCTGAGTTTTGAAGAACTCAAGGGCCTTGTGGTCCGTTATGATGTGGATGGGATATCCCATCAGCTTATCCTCCCATTTGAGGAGGGCCTTGAGTATGGCAAGAGTCTCCAGCTCATGCACCGCATAGTTTTGCTGGGCCATTGTGAACTTCTTCGACATGAACCCTGCTGGGCGGCACGTCTGCCAGCTGCTTCCCTGACCATACATGGCTCCGACGCCTGTCTTGGACGCGTCACAAATGAGCCATATTGGCTCGTCCCATCTAGAGTCGATTGGTTGAATCACCGGAGTCTTCATACAGATCCGTTTGACCATCTCGAAGCACCACTGGTGCAATGGCCTCCAATTGAACAGTGACCCATTCTGCGTCATGGCCATAAGTGGCCCAGTATAGGCTGTGACATCGGGCAAGAAGGCCTCCAATTGAACAGTGACCCATTCTGCGTCATGGCCATAAGTGGCCCAGTATAGGCTGTGACATCGGGCAAGAAGCTCGATATGTAGTTGACAAGGCCAACGAATCATTGGATGTCATTGTAGTTTCGGGGCATGCGCCACTCCCAAATATGATCAAGCTTGTCCTGATCGGGGTGGATACCCCGTTCATCTATGACATGCCCTAGGCAGTCTATACTCTGAGCGTAGAGCTCACATTTCTTCCACTTCAAGTACAACTTGTACTTGCGCAGTCGTTCAAATACAACTCTGAGGTGCTGCTCATGCTCCTCCATAGTATCTGAGTAGATGAATATGTCATCTAAGTAGACATGCATAAAATGTCCTATTATGTCTCGGAAGATAGAGATCATTAGCCTCTGGAAAGTTGCTGGAGCATTACAGTCTCCAATTTGCATTATGTTGCTCGTGAACGTGCCCATGATCGATGCAAATACGGTCTTGGGTACGTCTTCGGTGCGAATGCGCACCTGCTTGTAAGCGTCAGTAAGGTCAATCTTTGAGCGATACTTCGCCCAAGCCACGTCTTCCCAGATCACCTCTTGATCTGGTAAAGGAGTTACATCCTTTATGGTATTGTCATTGCACTGATGTGCATCAAGAGCTGTTTGAAGGGTTCCATCCTTCTTTGGGATGCACAATAATGGTGCAGCTTGAGCGGTGGTGCATGGGGACCACCATTGAGCATTCAAATAGTGATTAGTCTTATTGTGTAGTTGCTCCTGGAGGGCGCATGGGCAGCGTGGCAAGTGGTACTTATACTGCTTGCTCTCGTCTATGAGATTGATCTCATGGTTCACCTCCTGCCAGGGCAGAAGCTCCTCCTTGGTCCCGTTGACCATGTCGGCAAATTCTTCTTGCCATTGCTGATGCAACCGAGGAATATCTTCCTCACGAAGGCTTGTCGCCTTCTGCTTCCCCTTCATACATACCGGGGGAAGTACTTCCACCATCTCTGAGGGTGGCCAAGGCGGCAGTGCATACTGCTCGCACATTGCAAGCACTCGATTGACACTGTCATTGGGTATATGTAGTCTCAGCAGAGCACCCGCTGCCGCTGCCTTATAAGCCACGAGGCTTGTTCCCTCACGTACAAGTGAGTACGCTATGGACACCTCATCTGAGGCTGGCTGGCGATACGCTGGTTTGACGGTCATCTGTCTCTGGTGCGCATTTCGCGCACACGTGGCTGCCACCAGCTCGTTCCACTCTTGCGGCATTCAGGGGTCGTCATACTCCGGCAGGGGGGCTGGTCGCTCCCATAGGGACCGTGTGTCCCCCTCTCCTGAGGCTTCCGCCTCTTGGATGTTGTCTCTCAAGTCTTCCAACTTGACTCGTGAGGACGTAGGTGGACATGCTTCCACTGAGTCCTCCCGTTGTCTTGCCTTTCGATGGCGCTTGTCTGGAGGCTTTGCGCCTCGAATATCAGGAGCGATTATTCGCTCGGTGCTCCTCTTTGAGGCGTTATACTCCTCCTCGCTCATCATCACCATGTTGTGGTCTGCGCTTAGTCCAGGCATAGCCTGCACTTCCTCCTCCACATCCTCCACCGCCAGCACTCTGCGCCGGCCAAGTCATGGAGACTC
This sequence comes from Macrolepiota albuminosa, assembly GCA_027475525.1. Classification (NCBI taxonomy): domain Eukaryota; kingdom Fungi; phylum Basidiomycota; class Agaricomycetes; order Agaricales; family Agaricaceae; genus Macrolepiota; species Macrolepiota albuminosa. Next base: position 2,347,349 of record JAMWFC010000009.1, on the reverse strand, counting down.
CTTGCATTTCTCCGTAGTGCGATGACGTCGCAGACGATTATCAGTGTCGTCTGCTGTAGCTCGTTCGGCTGGGATCACTTTCCCATTTACTAGTATCTGACAGTGGTCAAAGTCTAGTATGACTTTGTTATGCCGCATGAATAGCGTTCCCAGTATCATATCGTAGCAATTGAAGTTCGCTACATCCATGTATTCCCGGCTACGTGAGCCCGGAGTTTGGACAGTCACATTTGTCCCATACTGCACCATGGCTCGGCTTCCTACGGTGCCCAGCTGTAACGCCAATGGTGTATCCAACTCCTGCACGGATATTCCGTACACGTGGGCGAACTGGGGCGTTATGCCTGATGTAGTGCTCCCAGAGTCCCATAGGGTCCATGCCTTGTGGCCATCAACGTCCACATACAAGACCAGGCACTCCTTGTCTGCCCATTTCAATGTAGGTCGCTGCAACGTGCCCTCTGCACGACGAAGAGTCACCTTCTTCATTCGAACCACATTATTTCTTTCAGGATCATTTGTGGATGGCCAATCCATCATCGCCGCTAGGCACTCGGAGTCGCTGTCGCGACTGTAGTACTCATTGTTGTAGACGTCGTCATATACGTTGACTGTGACGTACTCCTCCCCCTCCACGACCACACTCTTGGGCTCGGCGCCTGATGCCTCCTCTGGGGGCTCCTGGTCATTTGTGGGGTGCTCTGCCTCAGAATCGGCAGATACGTCTCCATCACTCCCACTTGCAGCTGCAGTATGTGCAGCTTGAAGGTGGGTGCGGGGTGTATACCCCTTCCTTGGGGCTCCCGGCTTTGCAGGGCAGTTGGTAGCGTAGTGGCCTGGTTGGCCACATGCGAAACAAGTCCCTGCCTGACCTGGTGGATTGGCCTGTTTGAAGTCCGGCCTTGGTTTAGGACGTTCTCCATCCAGCGCCCGATCTGGGCATGGGCGGCTCCACCCTCGGTTCGCCGCAGGGGTTCTGTGTACAACAAACTGCGTGTTGCGGTCACAGTCCAAATCGGTCTTTTTGGCCAGGAAGGTCCCCACATGCTGACCCTGTGAGGGTGTCCCACCAGGCGGTAGTCGCCTGGGTCCCCCTTTGTGTCCACTCTGATGTTCGTAGTGGTTAGCAGTCTTCAGAGACTGCTCATACCGGATGGCATATGCCACAAATTCTTCCACATCGTTGACTTCTGGGGACAATCTGTCCTCACGTATCAAATAGTGGCGCATGTCCACTGGAATGCCATCCAAGAATGTTTCGAGCATTGTATACCTGTCTGGGTATACTGCCATGTTCTGGGCATGGTCATTAAGGGTATCATAGAACCCTTGTACTCCCAACTTCTCAGTGTACTTGGCGGACTGGAAGTCCTGCCTCGCATCCTGGAGCATTGAGGGGTGCACGAATCAATCGTACAGTCCTGTAAGGACTCCTTTGAACATCCAGTCATATTGGACACGGTGATAGGCTTCTACTCGGACTGAGCGCATCAAGGGACATTATAGGCCAACCAACACTTGACACACTAGAGGCTCTAGCAACCAGCCTTGGGTACAGAGCAGCCCTAGCGTGGGCGCTCTATGGCAAGACTTATCCATTCATCTCAATCACCAGTACCAGCCCCTCAGCGCCCTCCACTCAGTTACTTTGGAGAACAAGAAGACTCAGAACTCATAGCGCTAGCATAACGGCGGGAGGTGACTCTGACCAAACCCCGATCAGTACTGAAAGGAGTTAGCAATTGGCGCTGTCAATCACCGAGGCACCTCAATCAGAAGTCTAAAAGAATCAATGACGACGAGACAGGATACACGCAGACCCGACATTTAAATCTATCAAAAGATGGTACAATGTTTAGCGCTGGAATTAGCGCTCACGGCGTCTGTCGAGGATTCCCCAACCATACCCCAGGATGGCATGGCCAATTAAATTACATCAAAAAGTGAGCAAACTCGTACCACTTCTAAGTAGTTTTTGAGTCACCGTTGGTCGCCGTCACCCATGTGCTGCAGGTCACTGTTGACAGGTGGCCGTTAGCTACAGTCACGAAGAGAGGCGCTAATTGGTAGCGCCATCAATGGACTTATTTTGGACATGATGTAGCGCATAGTATAAAAACTAGCTACTTGCCATGTATATAACAACGAATCGTAACCTCTTGAACACCCAGTCACACTTAGCGTTCAAATCGCGCTAGCACTGCCTGACTTTGTCACCAAGTTCGGCGCTAGCTTCGTCTATCTCGTCTTTGTCGTTTACGGTGCCACCTACAGGCACGCTACGCTGCGCTATTCGTTTATTTCTCTATAACTCCTCCAAAACTACGACGCTTACCACTTGCTAGGTAGCACCTGAGGCGCTATTATCTAGCGCATCGCCCTATTACCTCTGCTTGAGCACACCGGGACCCTGCTGGGACTCCTCACAAACCCGTACACCAGGCGCTGGAGACGGCGTTGTACTGCGTATACGTCCAGCGCACCCAACCACAGTTGGCGTCATCAACGGTTGACGTGCAGTACTGCCCGTCGAAACCATCCCATGGCCTCTTCAGCCAAGAACTTGGGAAGAACGAAGATTTGTTCTCATTCCATATGGTTGCCTCCGTATAAGCACATGGCGAGATGGGTGCATACATCCATCGCCCAATCTTCCAGGTCGCTGAACTTGGACGCGCCTGTATAGGTGCGAATGTGCCTACTGTCTGCTTTACGCAGCTTCACTCCGTCTGGTAACCGTAAGGTTACGCCCAGGGCATCATCGACTACTCGATGCAGGCGATCATGCATGGCTTCACGATGCATTCGAATGGCCTCCCGCTGACCCAGGGATCTAGTCGCCAAATCAGCGGCATGGGGAAGTGACTTCCCTCGTCCACCTTGCGGAGGACGTCCCGAGCCTCCTTGACTGTGGGCATAATTGCCCTCGTCTCGAGGAATCGACCTAGGGCCGTCATCCTGGCCGTTACCAGGGACATCACGTCTCGTGGCGCCATCTCGATCGAGGAAGTCTCCTCGATCATGATCGTTGCGCCGCCCTGGACCTGGAGAAGCTTGATTCTCCTGACCCTGCATGACGAATTGACAACGCATCTCGTCAATGGGCTTAGTGCCCTCGAATACGATGCCCTGATCGTCGATAAGGGACTGTCCCTTAGTCCTGAGGTTGCCATTGCGCATACGTTGATACGTGACTCTGTTGCTCAACGTGTCGGCCACGGGCACGCATGGCATCACAGATGCCTCGCTCTCCACCTTGAGCACGGTACTTTTGTGCCCATCTGGACCTGACATATCTGTCCTACGGTCTTGGTTACACATGTGTGGGGGCTCCTCACGCCACCCTTGTCCTGCTGGAGTATAAAAAGTACTCACTGGTCTTACTTCGGGCACTTCTTGCACCCATGCTAGTGCCTCCACTAGCTCGATTCCGACATCTTGATTGCGTCGTGCCGAGCATTCCTCAGATGTGTGGCTCCAGGGGGTCGAGACCCCCGATTGCCGTGTGGCCTTATGCTGCACATATATTTGCAGCTCCATCGTGAGCACTCTCACCATCAAATCAGTATATTTTGTACTGAATACATTGGGCACTTTGTGCCCTTGTTGCCTAAGTGCTACTATATGGGCTGACGTGTAGCGCTCGAGTCACGCTTGGGTGGTGTATTTCATCACCTCTGGGTGCAAGTCCCAGAACACCCGCAAGCGCATGGTGTATGCGGTTTTCAGCCGCTGTTCCTCTGCTCCAGCGTCGTCGTCACTTGACGACTCCATCACCTCCTCTGGAAGCTCTACAACCTCCAGAGCTTCCTCTACTGCTGGTGTGCGTGGGAATCGGTTTTCCGTGCGGGATACTTCAGGCCTTGCAGCCTCCTCCGGTACCTCCTCTATGCGGGCTTTCGCCATTTTAAAAGGCATTGAGCCTGCGGTGGGCTGCCTGGTCCCACTACTCCGGCTCGGAGAGAGGGCTCTCCCAGTCCATACTGACAACTCGGTGTCTCCTGGGGTGCCATGGGCGCCGATTGACTGTCGGCCGTCCTCTGGGGGTCCTTTGGAAGCCAATCGGCTAGACCGTCGTGGTCCTCCTGGCAGCTGCGTAACTGGGGGCGTTAATCCCCCAGGCATCTTGTCCTGGAGGCGTTGGGGACCGTCCTGCTGTGAGCCTTCAGCTCTCCAGGCCTCGCTCTCATTCCTGGCCAGGTCGGTACTCTGACCTCGGTCTCGAGCCTTGGGTCTTACCTGACCCGCATTGGACGCTGACGCGTCCTGGGTGTCTGCTGGGTCTCCCCGTAGGTCATGGGCATTTCGCCCACCGTCAGTGGGCACTGCAGGTATGGGATTACTCATGTGTCTGCTGGGTCTCCCCGTAGGTCATGGGCATTTCGCCCACCGTCAGTGGGCACTGCAGGTATGGGATTACTCATCGATCCCCTATTTGAAATTTGCATGGTGTGGCTGTGCAAGAAGCTCGAAAAGCTGATAGAGTTCTGTCAACGAACTCAGCGACTGACGTCGGATGCTAGGCAATAGATCCTAGCTGGCAGATTCAAAAAAATGTAACGAAGTTACGGATTTTGGATAGCTTAGTGTGCACACAACACTGAATCAGACCAGACCGGTCTATTGACAATGTGTAACGAAGTTACGGATTTTGGATAGCTTAGTGTGCACACAACACTGAATCAGACCAGACCGGTCTATTGACAATGTAGTATACAACAAACAATAAGCTGCTTAATAAGCAGCACATATGTATGTATATATAGGGTAAAGTAATTAATATATTAATATTATATTATAATAAATATAATATAATATCTACTACAGTAAGTAAAGCTATGTAGCCAACGCCACATAGTGGACTACGCTACACGAGAATACCAAGGACAGCCACCGTATCTGGTGGTGAGCCAACACCATCCTGCAGGCATGGCCTATCCAGGCTGCAAAGAACCGCTTCCATACCAGACCCCCCTCCACTCGCAAGAGATGGAGGTCGATGATGAGGAGCGCTATGAGCACCCGGAGGACAGCATGTGCTCAGAGCACTACTATTAGGTACCACCAGCACGCTTGCAGGCATTGATTCCAATGTATGCGGGTGTGGTGACAGGACCACCATCCATACCATGGGCACATCAGCCCATGGTAGAACCGCATATGGAGCCTGTGCCACAAGCACAGGAGTTAGCAGTGTCAGACGCACTCCTGAGCAGATTGGAAGCAGCGAGACAGCTGGTCCCTGCAACTGCGTCCTTCCTGCAAGACAGTCTGGCTGTGATGGTGATGGAGAGATTGCTCAACCAGATCAAGCTAATGAGGAGGCAGCATGTCATAGTGCTGGAACAGATTGAACACGCATCTAAGTGCAATGTTTCTACATTTGAGGAACCGACCACTGAGGTCAAGAGGGCCAAATATCAGCCCAGTCAACCGGTCGACCCTCCATGGGCTAGGATGCCATCGACCGCACAATTCACGTGCCCTGAGCAGCCTGTTCAGCCCGTTGCTTTGTCTTCGTAGCTACCCGCTGTGGCCCCTCAGGGCCAGTCAGAGTCACTGACTGTTGTCAGTAAGCCTCTGGCCAACCTGTCCTTGGGCCAGCAGGAACCCACATCATCTCGGGCCCCACTTATGGGGTCCAAACCTGTTACTATGGCGCCTCAGGCGCCAACTCTTAGTATGTCCCATGCTGAGTCGGGAGGAAGAACTCTGGCACAAAATATGCCTGCCCCTCTGATGGCTCAGCCACAACCAGTTTCGTCTGCCCTGGCAAAGTCGGGGCCATCTTGTCAGCATCGCGGCTGCAAGCTGCCTCTCAATGCTTCCAAATTGGAGGTTATAGCCTTCCCTGCTGGCATTTCCGCATGAGCAGGAGAAGTCCAGATGCTTTTCATGCTGCCAGTGTTTGTACCAGCCCTGCCAGAACAGTACCCTATGGTCGTCTTGACCCCAGACCCCTGCACACCGGAACAATATGATGGTCTGGTGGCGACCTCGAGAGGGAAACCCGTGCCTGGAAAAGGCAAAGCACCAGTTGCATCCTTGTCTGACGAGAGCGACTATGGAAAGTCGAGCTCAGAGCAGGAGGAGGACGGAGAGGAGGGGGAATTGGCAGTGGACCAATTCCAACGAGTATTGCACAATAAGCACATTGCAAAGAAGAAGGTGAACCATGCCAAGGAGCTGCAGGCCCTGAAATATAAGGCTGAGGATGAGTTCTTGGGGAGGATCCCCAATGGCTTGGGGGTGAAGGTGTGGGGGCCGCTTGATATTGAGCGAATGAATTCATGCTTTAGAGGAGCACTCAGCCATTGCACATGCTATTTGTATGCCATGAATATGGTGCTGATGGGAGCTGACGCCAATAGAGCAGCATCGTATGAGTATGCCTCTGGCCAGTGTGCCCATATCTCAGGTACGATTGTGTACAAGCACATCCTGCATGGTCTTCCCCACACTCTGTTAGAGCTGGACCGGCTCTACAAGTATTACATGAATATTCACGTTCTGTGTCATGACCGAATTGTCACTTACATGTTGATCACAGAGCTTCAGATGTTCGCACAGCAAACAGTTGAGGCTCTGCATGACCAGACCATGCAGCTTCTGATGAAGGAGCCTCAGTACCAGGACCTTGTCAACTCAATGCAGGGCCCTGACGACCTCACTCTTGTTGAGTGATGACACATTCCGGGGCACTTTTTGTGCACAAAAGAAGATGGTTCCATAGTGCTGTGCATAATGTGCGCTCAAGATCCAGCCATGCTGTTCAACTTGGACCAGCTGGTGCAGTACGTGCTGGTCTTTGGTCGACCCAGGCTGGAAAACACCTATCAGGGCATCATGGTGGACCACACCTACCACATGCACTGGTGGACCCTCTTCAGGTTTGCATTATGTCGAGCTCTATGCGCTAACAGTGCAGCCAAGCCTGTGATTGTGCGGTGCATGACCCTTGTCGTGGCCTGTCTGGGGCTGTATTGAGAGGCAATTGCCTCATATGATGCCATGTTTTCCAAGCAACCATTTGAGCCCCAGCGTGGGCCAAAGCTTGAGATTCATCAAGTTCACGTGCCTGATGATCAGGCATGGAACTTCTCCAACAACAACGCGTTACATGTCTTTCTACACAATCGGATTCCGCTAGACTGGGTGGAACACGCCTACACTTACAGCGTGGTCTTCCTGGAACAGCAGTTCTACTCCCCCATGATGTCTATGGACATCTTCAAACAGATCAACAATGAGCACATGGAGCGCCTCTCCACATACAGCACTCCTGCTGCAATCCCGCAATGGGATGGATGGCAGGAGATGACCAAAGATGACCATTATTATCTTATGTTCAAGCACCATGAGGAGAGCAATCTCCCTGTCAACCCTGAGGCCAATAGCCTCTACTACCTCATCGGAATGGACCAGAATCAAGTCAATCTCTTAGACCAAACGTCGGTGCATAGTACGCTCACCACCATGCCTACTGCAATGAACGTCGTGCTTACTGAGCCTATGGTGGTAGATTCGCCTGCAGTTGAGGGGTCAACTACCCCACTGGGGATGGAATCGGCATCTCCTCCTCCCACGATTAATGTTGCACCCCAGGAGAAGTCAATGGTGACAGAGATGGGCATGGTCACGGAGGCCTCATCAGACAGGTCATAGACCCATATTTGTTTTTAGGTAATTTTGAATACACACTCAACATTTTCAGGCTGACACGCACTCCAGTGTAGTGTGTATATAATTTTTTCGTACTTTCAATCTATCTTGTTTGCCTTGTTGGCTGCTCGCATCATATGCGCACTAGCACACTAAGATATTCTGAGCCCAGGTGTTATTAAAGACACTAATATCACATTTATAGTACCAACTTTTTCCAGCGACACGATAGGCGTCTTCAACTAATACTTGCACTGCCATGCATATTGTGGTTTCATTTTTACCCCTGTCCTATAGACCAAGTGTTTGGTCTTATTGGGGGGTATGTAATGGAGTGTCACACTCGCTACTAGCATCAACAACGCTATAGATATCCAGTAGAGTATTACATAAGATAACATCTTGTATTCACTCTAGTTCTAGTCAATTCAATACTGCGGTCTGATTCAGCACTGTGTAATACACACAAGATAGTTCTAACTCGTAATCAACAGTTACACATTTCCAAGTGACAAGTTGAAAACAATAAATCATTGTTTGAAACATAAGAGATAATAAACTTGCATGTAATTTGTTGACAATATTTATTGATTTTGGCAAATTGAGCATATACTCAGAAGAGTCTGAGAATGCTTTCAATATAACAAAAGGGCTATCTTGCTATAGCATGAACTTTGCTACATGTCTGTCTAGTTTTTGCATACATTCTTGCCTACAATTTGCAATAGACTGCATAACTTTGTCACTTACTTTGTAGGTATCTTAGGCATACAATGACTATTCACATAGTAAGCTTAATTTTAGCTATCATTAAGTTATTCTATGTGTCCAAAAGGTTTTTCTCAATTTCCATCAAAACACACAACATAAGGTCTTCAGCAGGAGTGTCCAACAGATGAGGAAGATATAGTGGAGGCAGAACTCAAGATAAAAAACTCAATTTTAGTTAAAACAGCAAGTAACTTATTGACACATTGATAATGTTTACAATTCAAATCTAATGCCAGGGAGTGCTTTGATCCACCTTGTCTGTAGTCAATTAATATAGAAATAAGTATAGTTTTGTTTAATCATTCCAATGCACTATCTGTTTGTAGATGAAACAAGGTTATTATCTTTGTGTTTAACTTCTGTCAATTTTATGAGAGCCTTCTAAAATCGGGATGTGAACAAGGCATTACAATCTGTAATCACTTCATATAGCAACCCATTCTTGCAATACCAATTACCAAAAAAACAAAAATTCTTGCTTGTTTCAGTAGTTTTGCAAGGAGAGATCCTAATTTCTATGCTTGCTTAGCAAGTCATTAAGTAAAACTCATCAAGCCTTCATCTATAGGTAGGGCACGTATAATATCTAGAGTTACTAATTCAAAGTAACAATTTAGAATAAAAAGGGGAGGTAAGAGGCCCACTGGCTTTATAGCACTTGACTTATTTTGTTAAAATTCCATGCACAAAGGTATATAACTCTTTATCAAATCACATTTCATATTTAGCCAATAGTATGAGTATTGCAATGACACATAAGTTTTGTTTGCTCTAAAATAACCTAGCTCATCATGCATCACTCAGAATAAATCTTTATGCAAGCTCCAATAATTTGGCACTATTAGTCATTCTTCTATATAGAACAACATATTTTTTGCTTCTATGCCTAGTGTTAGAGGACTCCTCATTTCTTCCTTTCTTCAATTCTTATCTCTTTACTCTCCTTTCCTTCATTCTCTTATTTCTTCTGACATTATCTCATTTTACTGTTTCTATTCTTTTAACACTATCTGTTAGTACTATTCTCAGCTCTTGAAGTGCTCTGGCTCTTTAGCTACTATCCAGACAAGTGTGGGCCTTTCAGCACTGCTTCCAGACCACTTACATAAGCCAGAGTTTGCCAGAGTTTGCCTCTTATTTGTGCAATTGTTTGTATAGGCAATTTTCAAGTTTTTAAGGTTTTGTTATACTGTACAGTTGTTTTTCATGCTTTAGAGGCCCCAGAAGCATTCAACCCAGCATAGGAAATCCCTAGACTTGTTCTTTTTGAATCTCCCTCTGCCAGGTGAGTAGTTATCATGATATTGTCAATATATATTCTAATACACTTTAGATCTTCCTTTGTTAGCTGTGTGACTGAGCCACAGCCTCCAGAGGTCACCCTTATATCTAGCACCAGCATACTTTGTCTTTTGTCTTTCAGGATCTTCTTTGTATATTTGTCCATCTTGTATTTTTCTTTAATAGCATTTATTATACTCTCTTCTGCCTCAAATGTTAATACTGCTACTACCTCAATCTCTGTTTTGGAGAATCACAAAAGCACATTTGCAATGATATTTTCCTCCCCTTTGATATAATGAATAGTGTAATCACATTGCACTAGATATTCATTTATCATGCTTGATGTTTCAATAAGTCACATTGCATATCAAAAATTTTCAAGGTTTTGTGATTGGTGTATACCTTAAAGTGTGATCCAAGTAAATCTATTCTCTACTTGTGCAAGATGCATACAATAGCAAGCATTTCATGCTCATGCATTGTGTAATTTTTTTCATAGGCATCAATTGTTTTGAATCAAATAAACTTCCACATCTTTTCAAATGCTAATATCTCCTGTCTATTGCTTACTTGCATTGCAAGTGACAAATATCTTATTGTCTATCAGATTCTAATGATCAATAGTTGTCAAGCAATCATGCTCTATTACTAGCTACTTGATTTATTTGAAAGCTTTTGAATGCTTCACTATTTAGAGTAGAAAGACAATGTTAAATTCTTTTTTTGTCAATAGAGTTAATACTGATGTATGCTCTGCAAGTGCAGGTAAAAAAGCAGCAATATATTGTATCAAACCTAAAACTTGACACACATGCTTGGCTTTTTTTTGTAGTAGCCAAGGAGAATCTTTATAGCTTGAAAGAGGCATTGGAATTAGCTGGCATCTATTAGCATTTATTAAAATTTCTGTTGTTATTTGCTGGCATCTATTGGCAACCTCTGACAACTCCTAACATCATCTGGCATCTACTGGCATTAGAGAAGGAAAGAAGGAAGAGAGATGCATAGGCATCCACTATATAAAGTGGCATGTAGGATAGTGTGAAAAGTAGAAAAAAGAAATGGCATAATAATAGCGGATGTCAGTGGACTGTAGCTGTTATTCAAAGGAATGTTCCTATGTAAAAATAAGAAATATTTAAATGAGAATAGTTAGATTCTCAGAATAGAGAAGAAAAACAGTGCTGGGTTGAAAGAGGAGAGAAGGGGTCTGCTGGCATCAGGCAGACCTGTATTCTATCAATGAGCAGATAAATAAATCAAATGAATTTACTAACCTAATAATGTGTGATAATATCTTTGACCAATTTATTAATATATTTATATCAACTTGTATAAGTCCTTGTGGTCTAGTGGAATATTTATAAATTGATATTTTATATCATGTACAAAAAGCAGGTTTGACTTTTGCTAATGCATCATAATAGCAGTTAGAATCTCTGCTCCTGTCTTTTTGATCTAATAATATATAATAGTAGTTTTGACCTTTTAAATTAATTTATATTTAAACTATACCAGTTTATAATAAAGTACTGTGGCCTAGTGCACTATACTAGAGTAATATTTATATATACTATATCAATTTACAGTAAGCTTCTATGATCTAGCAAGATATTCTAAATTGATATATGCTTTAGTGCACAATAGAAGAGTTCTACTCTTCTTTAGTACATCTATTAGCTAGTATTTGGTTTTTTGACCTTTTTAGCTAATGTGTCTTGTTTATAAACTTCTGTACTATTGATGATACAATATATATTAAGCCTTTGTAGTTTAGTAATAGATTTCTTGCTTGAAATTTTATTATTGCTTAATAAGCAGGTTTGACTTCTCCTTAGTGCATCTATTATAAATAGTATTTAGTTTTTTGACCTGCCTAACTAATTGGTATTTACTAATATACAGTAACCAATTAAAATTCTTGATTTACTTTTTAAACAGAGTCACATGATATTTATTTTCAGAACTAGTCTAGCAGACTTGCATTCTATCTGTAAGCAGATGAACTAATAAAATAAATTTACAACAGATTTGTTATCAGCAAAACTGTATAGTTAATTTCAACAAAAAAGTAATGAATTGTAAAGACTGTTGATTAAATTAATCTTCTGATGTATATTCATCCTCTGCATTAGATCTATGTAACTTATTTAAATAAAAGAAATTCTCATCAAATAGGTAGTTTTCTGTTAAGAATGCAAAGTTGTCTGATATATATGGACTCTAAGGTCTGGTAATTGTAATGTTTTTATAATTTGCTATTAAGCATGACAATGAAGATAATAAGAGTGACTCTGACATATTATTAGATATATCATTAGTACAATTAGCTAAATTGAAAGGGCCAATAGACCTATATTTACTATATTATGTTCTAGAGCAAAACTTTTGTTCTGTTGATATAAATGAACTCTGATTGACTAGTGCCAAATTATGACTTATATTGTTAATACAATTTATTGATTCTTCTCTTATCTTCATATTAAGTTATACATGTTTTATATGCCTCCCACTTTAGGACATTGTTACTAGTAGGCTTAGAGAATGAGATTGTTGAGAAAAAAAAACTGAGATGGAAGAAAAAGCAATGAAATATTATTATTTTCTGTTGCCAGTTTCTCTGCTTAAAAGAGTAGCAGAATGCTTCTGCTATTTATGCTTACTTCAGTCTCAAATTTTATCTGTTTAGCCAAATTTCTTTGTTTAAGACTATCATGCCTCCATCTGTCTCTTTTGCTATCAAAACAAATAGTGGTAGAAGAGTTTCTTTGTCACTAGCTGCTATATGTCTGCTGCTACTCATTCATTACTATTGTCAATTTCACATTACATCTCTTGTAGTTTGAAGGGAAATAAAATTAAGAAGCATTGCTATAAAGGCCAATTCTTGCTACATGGCTACTTTTTACTCAGCTGGTGAAAGGAGATCCAAAGAAAATAAGTTTAGAGATTTCCTATGTCAGATTGGATGCTTTTGGAGCCTCTGAAGTATGAAAAACAACTATATAGTGCAACAAAACCTTAAAAACTCAAAAATTGCCTAAACAAACAAGTATACAAACAAGGCAAGCAAACCCTGGCTTATATAAGTGGTCTGAAAGCAATATTGAAGAGCCCACACTTGTCTGAATAATAATTAAAGAATCAGAGCACTTCAAGGGCTGAAAATAGTACTAATAGATAGTATTGAAAAAGTAAAAGCAGTAAGATAAATGAATGACAGCAGAAATAAAAGAATAAATAAAGAAAAAATAGAAGAATAAAGAGTACAAGCAGAAAGAAAAGAGGAGTCCTCTGACAAAATATGTATATAACTAGTTACTTCATACTTAAAAGGCTACATGTTCTTTTTTTTTAGTGAAAGTATAGAAGTCATACTATCATTATAAAAGATGAGCAATTATTGGAGTAAACATAATATACAAAAACATGCATATCACAAGCTATACCAATTTTGCACTTGACCAAAGCAAAAGATGCAGAATTAGGGTCAACAGTTGAGTTGCTAGCTACACTGACTCAAAAAACTACCCCAGTGTTTGGCCTTATTGGAAAGATAAACATGGTATGCAACAATTACCTAAGCAAAAAATTGTAGAACATCACATGACATACTGTTGCATTATGGCTTTATAATGATATATAAATCATGTAAATTGGACAAGAACTCACTTATTAATAAATCAAACAAAAAAGGCCAAATATTGAGGCAGTTTTTTAAGCCAGTGTAACACAGCTGCAAAGATACTAATAGCGTATGTAAAATCAGTGAAGCTTGTACATATAATTGATTATATAATATATATATTCAACTACTTTGCATCTCCTAATCAAATATATCAGTATAAAAATAAAAGATAAATTAGTAGATAGGAACTTACAAAGCCTGCAATTGTTTATATAGAAGATACATTAATATGATGCTGTATCAGCAGTCAGGGACACAACATACATCAGAAGTCAAAATAAACATTTAATCATAAGGCTGAAAACTATAAGCCTCCTGATAGCAGTCTCAACAAATTATATCTCCAAAAACACTCCAATAAATACACAGACAGTACAGAACAAAAGGCAGGGACCAGCTCAAGCTATCAACTCAACAATAGTCCAACCACTGTTATGGGGAGAGGAAGCATGGGAGCTGGCAGAGATGACAAAATGGGATCAAATTGTGATAATTTAGATCAAGATCTGATTCTGACAATGTCCAATTTGATATAACTGAAAAGGGAAATGGAAAGAAGCATGGAGAAATATCAAAAAAGATGAATAGAATGGTGGCACTAAAACATGTATCACTAAAATGAAAATAGAACATCAAATTAAATTAGAAATGCTGGAACATCAAGAGCAAAAAGTCATGTAATCTGGTGGTCTGTGCACTGTAACATTAGTATAAATAGTCCAAGTAGAGTAGAGAATAACTAGGCAATTGATAGACAAAGGCTCAGTGATTCCCAGAAAGTGAATTATTTAGGCTAGAGTTTATTGAAACCTTTTGCATTGCAGGATATTTAATATTCTGTGAAGCATCCAATACATCAAGTTTTATCATCAAGCATTAGTGTGAATTAGAGGTCACTTTCTAAGACTTCAAGAAAGCCCCAGAACTATCAGTACTACTTGCAACCAAGTACTACAGTGTGAATTAGAGGTCACTTTCTAAGACTTCAAGAAAGCCCCAGAACTATCAGTACTACTTGCAACCAAGTACTACAACATTGTATTTTTTGTTTTATTTGTGGTGTTCCTTGAAGTTTTATATAGAGCATAGTAATATCAAATATAATGATATAGAGACAAAAATGTTGTAAGAGAGAGAGCTAATATGTGAACTAGATTATAAACTGATAGAAAGTTATAATTCTAAAAGATAAAAGAGCAAGCATAAGAAAGACCAAATCACACAGATTTCTTTTACAGTCATTCTATTAGAAGAAAAAAAAATATAAAATATTAACAGTTTTAAAATTGATCATGCTGCTAAATAAAACATTTGTACTAGTGAGCAGTCAGGTAAACAATAAAGGTGTTATTGATCACATTAACAACTTGAGTTATCAAGAAGAGAAAGGAGCAATCATTCAAAAACAAAGACTACAAGCTAATGAAAAGAAAGCTCCAAACTTATAAAGATGATGAAGAAACTAAACAAAGGGCTAGAAAAGTAGTTGATATTGGTAATTTTGAAAAACAAATGTTGAATTACATGACTAATCTCTTATGAAAGCTTTAATACTTTTCTGTAGGCCACTTTTATATAATATGTTCTCTTATACTACTATTGAATTCTTTTTTTTCTTGCATTTGCCTTACTTCTTCTACTATCTCACAGCAATATTCTCTCATTGCTTCCATATCTTAATCTAAGTACCAAGCCTCCACATCTATTACCATCATATCATTTTTCTTCAGTTAATATAGTAATCAATGTTATTGCATGAAAAGAACATCAATTATATAATTGATTGTATGGACAAATAGTTTGGCAATGTCTACTAAATGCAATTATAATTATAAATATTTGTTCTTCCTTATAGAACACTCTTTTGCTGAGGCAACTAAATAAATAAATGTTGATACCTCAAGGTTATTCTTGCACAAGTATATATTACTTGCAGTAACTCTAAGTTACTTGTACCCAAAATATAATTCAATTTTTGTATTATATTATTAAGAATAGTGAAAGCAAATATCACACTCACCATTAAGTGGCAGAGCAAAATCTGAATTCTTTATTGACATGCCTGAGTTGTATTCTGTCAATTCTAAAATATCAAGCTCTTATTCCTATAGGTTATTGCTGTCTGCAGTGCTATTTTAAATATGAAGAGTACTTTAAAATATAATTTTCTTGCTATATATATAATATATAGCAAATACTATTTGTTTTTACTTTGTCTTATGCACTTATTCCTTGTCTAATTGGAGGATGAAACAGCACCTTACTAACAAGTAACAATCTATTACATCTAACTGAGGTGTCTAAAGATTGGAAAAGACATAGCAATGTTAGTGTTTAGATGCATGCCAAGTAGCAGGTCTATTTGGCAATAGCCTTCTGAGTAGATCTACTGAATGCCAATTATAGTTGATAAGATCAGTGATCTATTATACTATTTTAAAAATAGACTTTAGAATAATATTCTGAGTAAATGTTATGCAGCTAGTAAAACTCATGAAATAATAAATAGTATAATGTTGCTTTTAAACTTTGTATTCAGACTTTAATTTTTCTTTTAGTTGATATACAAAGAATGACTCTGCACTTGAAAGTCTTGGTTCAACATATTTGAACTTTGTCAAAAAACTCAAAACTATGTGTCTGAACATAACATTCTTGTTATTACTTATGTAAAAGAGTTGAAATTTATTTTTATTTACTTATCTAAGCAATATGGTAGTAGTTATATCTTCATAATGAGAATAAAAGTAGAAGTTTGATGCTATCATGATAAGAGAGTAAAAAAGAAAAACATTTTAACTATTCTTCCTTCTTTGACCATGTCTGTCACGACCCCTCCCCTCTGGATCTACCCCGGGACATCCCCGGAACACCATCCGGGACCCTCCCTCCGACTCCACAGGACACGCCCCGCCATCACGAGTACCGACACCGCCATCACATGCATCAAGGACCGCCATCAGCCACCACCAGCCACAATCAACAATCAGATCATGCGACTTGCTTCCGGCCATCACGCATCACGCATCACAGCTCCCTCCACGCCAATTGATTACGTGCCCCACACACGCGATCTAAGCACTTCGCGACTCTTAATTTGTTAACCTGGTCTCGTCTTAGAACCCCCAGTTTATGACTCGACCCCCACCCTACCCTCAGCTACCCAAAACCCAAAACCTCTGGACCAAGTTTCCTCTCCCGGGATTACCTCTGCCCATGTCTTGAACCCCAGAGTCCTAGCCCCAGAGTTCCAGACACCCGAGTATCCGTAGGTCAAGTCTGCATTGTAAGGGCGATTGCTTTCCTGAAAAGCCCCCGACTCAGCAGAACCTGACAATGTCATGCTACTCTACCTCTACTAGCTTATCTACACTACCCCTACCTGATGATAACTCTACTGCCTCATGGCCATGGTATGAGGAGCATCAAGAACTCTATGAGTACTATTTGGACAAGCAGCATATAGCAGATCTTTTCTAGCAGCATAAGTAATTTCCTAGCATGTCTGCATATTTACTCATCATGCCCACCTAGAGTTGGTGGCCCAATCTGTGGAATCAAGTTCATCAGCACCAGCCCTGGATCTGTTGGCACTAGAGAGGAGCATGCTAATGGCTGAGCTAAGCAGCTCAGTCCAATTAGCACTTACTGCAAGCTTGTTGATACTTACTAAACAGCCTGTTCTTTGACTTGGATACTGGGCCAGTTGGCTAATATGTCCAGATCAAGGGCTGAGAGGTTGAGTGGAGCACAGGCTAGGAGTTTATTAAGAGGAAGAAAAATGAAGCAGAAAATCTACAGTGAGATAAAAAGAAGCACAGAGCTTTTCCTGCATTAGTAGAAGAAGTACTGATGCCTCAGCATGATAAGAGAAAGTGTTGACCATCTCTGAAGCCATACTTTAGAGAGGCACAAAACTTGGAATTGATATTATTTAAGCATATGTGCAGATCTCTGAATGCAAAATTCTTGAGCATAAGTAGTGTGTTCAAATCAACAGAATCAATTGGAGCACAGTCTTAGAGTTCATTGAAGACTATGGAGTCAGTTGAGATGCAAGCTGAGAGTTCATTGCAAGAAGTAACTGTGGACATGTTGTCTTTGCAGCAGAATAAGGAGAAGCACTGAGCTTTGACTGAGTTAGTAGACATAATAGAGTACAAGCATGCATGGAGGTTCTCAAGCTTGAATCCATCAAGTCTTCATATACTCTCTTTAATACTTCCCCAACCATCTACTGACAAGGAGTTAAATGAGCATTTCCAAGAGGTTCAGGCCTATAAGCACCAGATATTTTTACAGTTGCAGTCCGCACAAGAAAAACATGTTGACATTGGCACAGGAAGATGTTATGTATAAGTGGCCCTATGTTTTATACTATATTTCTGATAAATTTTCACATACAAAAGGAGTGCACAAGTACCAACTGTTGTAAAACAGGGGCTCCTCAGCACTTGCCTTCATTCAGCAAAGGCTGCCTCCATATATCCTGTTAAAGCTTATGCAGGAAATCAATCAGCTGAGAGATCTGTTAAAAGCACACCAATGCAGGAACATGGTGATATTGTGAACTTGGATAGAGATGGTAGCAGATACTGGCCAGCCCCTGCCAATGCAGAATAAAGTGATTGAAATAGTGATATTGTCCTTGAAAGTGGCAATAGAAATGGTAAAGGCAGGTGAAGCAGCAATGGTCATAGCAATGGCAGATGAAGTGGCAATAGCAATAGTGACAATGGCTGAAGTAGCAGCAGCAACAACAATGACCATGAAAGAGAGACAGAGGATGGATCTGAGGTTGGGAGAAGCTGCATATTGTAATTTCTTGCTTGCAAACATAAATATTTGAACATTGTATATATTGTACTATATATAGTGTTTATATATCAGGACATTGTGAAGATGACAATTTTTTGTTGTAGAGGTTATAAGTAATCAGATGACTTGATAATCAATTGTATTCAATGGTCATTATATAAACCTATGCTATCACAAGCAGAAATTGAAGTATTAAGCAGTATGGAAGACTAAAAATTGTGATACTATGCTATCAATTAAAGCATTTTGGTACTCTTTTTACCTATTAACAACAAAGCTTAGTTAGCTGAATGCTGATATTGACAATTGAGGTTGGTATAAAGGCAGTATATAAGAAAATTTGAATAGTTCACTAGTAGTGAGGATTAGTGTTTGTCAGAGGACTCCTCATTTCCTTCTGCTTTCACTTTTTATTCCTTCATTTTCTCTTTATTCATTCTCTTATTTCTGCTGTCATTCTTTTATTTTACTGTTTTTACTCTTTCAACACTATTTATTAGTATTATTCTCAGCCCTTGAGGTGCTCTGGTTCTTTAGCTATTATTCAGACAAGTGTGGGCTCTTCAGTACCACTTTCAGACTGCTTACATAAGCTGGAGTTTGCCTTTCTGACCTCCAAAGTCCAGAGTTTTCCTGCCTTATTTATGCACTTATTTGTTTAAGCAATTTTCAAGTTTTTAAAGTTTTGTTATACTGTAGAGTTGTTTTCCATGCTTCAGAGGCCCCAGAAGCATCCAATCTGGCATAGGAAATTCCTAGACTTGTTCTCTTTGGATCTCCCTCTGTCAGGTGAGTAGTTATTATAATATTGTCAATATATACTCTAATATACTTTGGATCTTTCTCTGCCAGCTGTGTGACTAAGCTATAGTCTCTAGAAGTCAACCTTACAGTGTTATTATTAGCTGTACCAATACAAATAATTAATAATAGATCTACTAATATTATGAAAACTTTCCACCAAAGATATCCATTCAATAAGAGCTTTACTGACAATAGAGCAAATATAATGTACTGTTCAATATTTCTCATAAGAATTGCACTTAAAGCTCCAATGACAGAGGCCACCAAGCTACAATTAAGTGAAAAAAACTATAGAAGCCCAGCAGCTTAGATATGTGTTTAGCCTTGATGCCCAGCTACAAGTATAGAAATATTCTACTAACTACAATAGAAAGAACTATAAATTGAATGTTTAGTAAGAGGTTTTTAACAGGTAGCAAGAAAACATACCTCTAGTTGAACATGAAAATATTGGCCTTGACTATGCCTAGATCTACTTGACAAAGTATTGTTACATTGTCACACTGTGCAGAAGATTTAATAAGTTTAAAAGTAAGAATATTTAACATACACAGTCCTTTTTATATGAAGTAAAATCAGGCTTGTTAGGGTTATGGCATACTATATGTTTGATGACAATGAGCTTTGCATTTTAGTCAACCTCTTTTAAAACATCTGAATAAGTCCAAACTTCATCAAGCCATTGATTTTTGTAAGTACAAAATGTAGCAACAAGAATTTCTCATTCATGAAAAGCTTTTGTCATGAGATGGTTGCATTTGTTGCAATGTGTATAGCTCCTGACTCAAGGTCAAGAAATAAGCAAAACAAGATGTCAAAACATACAGAAAAACAAGATAGGTAGATCTAATATAAAACAGCATATCTAAGTATTTCTCTGTCACCTGGTGAATCCTCTGATAAATCATAGTGCACATCTTGATTGCAGAGGGGTGGTGGGAGGATGTGTGAGGACACTACAATAGGATCTTACTATAGTGCTCTATGTGGTAGTAAATTGAGAATAAAAGAACATGTTATGTGTCTTTGGATGTATGTCTTGCAGGTGCAAACAACAAGACCTCAGTTTGTAACACTATTTGTAAATGTTTAAATTTGTAACACCATCTTTCAAAAATGTTCTTGATTAAATCTTGTCCTGCTTCTGCACCTCCTATAGTTAGTTCTTGCTCATGATTCAACAGCAGCCTCAAAGTAACCCTAATAAGGGGGATGGCATGTGCTGCTTGATCATATCTGGATATAATAGCCTCAAAATAGTGCTCTATCCTTAAGACAAAGAGATGGAGGTAAGATCCTGCCTAACCCATCATGTTAATTCCCATTCCCATTATGAATGATACATGTTTGCTACACCTCCATATGTCAAACTCCACTCCTAATCATTTTTCACAGCATCATCACATGCTTTGCACACATCATCACTTGCTGGTGTGCTGCTATGTATCCTGTGTCTGGAGGAGAGAGCATTCTGGGAGCATTTAAGACAATGGCTTGTCAACACATAATGGCCATTTAAATAGTAAATGTCTTGTTAGGAAGGGTTGTAGCATGACAAAATGTCTTTGCCATTGTATTTAGAGGGAAGATCACTATGACGAGGTATCTGAAGAAGCAGAGGATGACAGAGAGAACAAGATCAAAAGCTTGTGCCAAGAGTCTTGAGGTGGAGGAGACATTGAATTGTATTGTCTAATACTGATGAGTGGTAGTGACAAAGATGATGTGATACATACTGACCACCTCAATTTTGTCAGGTTAATCAAGGACAGCCATACTGATGTGGACATTGGAGTGCAGCTTAGGCACATAAATAGTTGGTCATACTTTTGTTGGATTTTCCACCTTCTAGCAGACAAGCAGGTCAAGGTGTGCTACACAAGAGGTCATGTAAAAGTGTTGTCATTGCCCTCCCTTTTCAACTATGAAGTGGACTGCCTAGCTGTACAGGCTCAGACTAGCTGAAATATCCCATTTCCTCTTTTTATATGGACCCATACACCTTCCACAGTTATTTGGATGGGTGGATCAAATCGAACATCAGAAGCTACATTGACTAGTTATATGCAACTCATATAGTGCAGACTACTGAATTTAGTCTAGGTCTTCATTTATGGTGATTAGTTTACAATCTCACAGCCTCTCCAGACTTTTTTTATTTATACACTTTGTCCTGCTTCTCGGCAATTGTGCAGTTGTATGCTCACTTTGGGCAACTCTTCACCCAATTTTGATTGAATTCTTACAGGTTAATAACCCATGACATAGCAGCAGGAATCATAAATACTGCTAAGTCCTTATTCTGAGATGACCCATCAGTGTGGCTGTTGCATTACTCAGCCTTCTATCTAGCATAATCCAAGAATGAGGACAAGCTGATCTCTCTCTGGATCTTAGGCATTGGGCCCATTTCATTGCATTATCATGGCATCTACACTCAATCCACTTGACTGGGCACATTTGGGGCCAGATCCAGCATCTTGCAGCAAGGCAATCAAGTATGTCTTTGTAGTATAAGAAAGTCATGCAATAATGTATATTTCAAATGCAGTGGTGGCAAGCTTTGTCTGGAGGGGTTTTGATGCTACCCCACTTGCCCTTTGTATATTTAGGAGTTTCTCTTTATAGGTCTACCATGGCATGTTGTAAATAACGTGACCATAGCTATATTTTAGCATAGGTAGATATTATATAGTAACATAGTAACAGTATATCTGAATACTTGTGCAAGCAGCAGCCTATGTCAGGATGAGAAAAATGTCTTTGATTTTTGCTGTCATGTAATTTATTAGACTATTTGTCTATCCAGACACTTGTGTAAGCATCAGTCTATTAAAATGCTTATGTAAGTAGCAGCCTGTATCAGTGTGGGAAAATGTCTTCAATTTTTGCTGTCATGTGATTCATTAGACTGTTTGTCTATCCAGATCCTTGTGTAGGCAACAGTCTACTGAACACTTGTGTAAGCAGCAGCCTATATCAGTGTGCAGATGCTTATATAAGTAGTAGACTATATCGGTGTGGAACAATGTCAACAGATAGATCTCAGACATCCCATGCTAGCAATGGCCCATACAAGCAAGTTGAATCTTTCATGTTGTTATATTCAATATTCAGAACTTGACTATTAGTCCTGCAAACAGTCTACATGATATTGATTCTCTGTAGTTTCTATTTGTTCCTTTGTAACTTTTACCTCCACCAACTGAATATCCTTGGCCTGTTCATCACTTGGGAAAAGACTTTGCTGCAGGTTCAATGGTGCTCACCGTATATCTACCTGCTTGACTCCTGGGAGGAAATAGGGGAAGTCCTGCTTCATTGATTGTGACATTCAAATTGTTGTTGGTGCTGGCATTTTCAGGGATGGGATTTGCATGTCCTCTGTTATACAGAAATACACTTCCATGAGGTAACGCAATGTTGACAAGTCCCTCCGGATGTTGGAAGTAAAATCTAGCATTGAGCCTACTCCTGTCAGCTTCGTGTTTCAAATGATGTTCCTTGGCTTACATTGCTAGGAGTGAATTCACATAGAACCCACATAGAATGACTCGAAAAGCCACGAAAACAAAGGTCGTTGGCGTCAGGACATACTGTGTCACAAACATATCATGAGTACTTCATAGCATTTCCGCTAGGGATACCGACAGTTAATAGGGAACATAATGAGAAAACACTGGACGGATGTCAGCAATAGTTATATAATGGGCTTGTGAGTGATTTACGTCGCGAGAGCGCCAGTATTCACTACATACGCAGACAAAACGGTCGCAGTTGACTCTGCCCTGTGAGACATTGACCTTGTGTCATTTTCAGGGAACATACTACGTACCAGTCTAACCTTTTTGCTTTCTTACTGAGGGTGTATGCGAGTGCAAGACAAAGGTAGAGATCGACGAACGTCGAGACACTGAGATACAAAATCGGGTATGTCTCCAGGACGACAAATTCAGTCATGAAAGAACCCGGAGAGGATGAAGTACTCAGACCTTCCATGATACGTGCCCTAAATCGATGAACTTGGCTACGCGTGAACTGTCACATTGGTTAGTAAGACGCTTCCCTCTATTTTGTGAGACATGCTTACAGTTGCCATGGGACATCTATCATGATAGTTAATCAGCTTTTTGTCTCTTCTAAATGTAAATCAATGTTATACAAACATATGTTCAATCCTATGGGTGACTGTGTCAGTCGTTTCTTCTTCAGTTCAATCTGATAAATACCAAAATCGAGAAGGATCACGGCCACCTAGAGAACTTGTCAAACCATTTTATTCACCTTCCCGAGGAATTGTTTACCACCGGCGCAAACACTCCATAACGGCCTCGGTTGCTGTTGCATACTTAATACCGGAAAAGATCAGTTGCAATTCTTTCTTGAGCGAAGGAATACAATGTACGTTGCCAAAGGCGGAATGAATATAGTCTGAGTCCAAGCATGAGTTACAAGCTGGATAGGGCTCAAGCGGCACTTACATTTCGGTGAAATTGGTGAGGATGAACTGAGTGGGATAGTTAAACAACTCTTAGATAAAGATTTTTCAAGGGCTCACATCTAGACTGACGGCCGCCTTCAGAATCAAGTGAGTATACTACTATTACGCGAGTTCAGAGTGGACAAACAGTGAAACTCCAAGTGAGAGGCGTGCTTATGATATTTCCTTGTTTTGTCACCAAATAGTAGTAAATGAAGTGCGAGAAGAACAGAATGTGAGCCGCATTCAAAGTCCTAGAATGACGAAATGTGAGCGTTCGAACTCAGAATACGGAAGGAAGTGGTAACAATAAGAGAATAGCCTAGGGAGAGAAGCAACACTATGTCAATGCACGAGGGAAAATAGAAAATGAGAAGCATTTTCTACAGTAAATTTGTTTATATATCTGATTTGCTTATTTGTCTTCATAAATATGAATGTCTGCACTGTAGCGATGCCCAGTAACCTGACCAGATTAGCTAACACTAAATAGACAAGGCAAGGCGATACTTACATGCTGGAGAAAATGACCCCAATGAGGGTCACACCCATGGTCGTATCCAATGGAGGCAAGGGCGTGGACATTGTACGATGAAAAAAAGGTCGAAAATAGTGTCAATCTAGCTTTTAAAACAAGGCGGGTCCTCGGACCAGTATTTCTCGCTCGTATCAAAGGCAGTGCTGAACGGGTGATGATAGTCTCCACCGCCTGCAATTTCTATGGCGTTATCTTTGTTTCGAACCTGTCCAACCTCCCGAACCAGTCAATCTCTTCTGAAAATAGACGATGATCAAGGCTGTCCGAAAAGCAGCCGAATTCGTAGTGTACTCTTGATTATGCAAAAAGCATCACGGCTGTCAATGGCACTTCAACCCATTTAAAAGGTATGGTTGGAGTATGAAGTGAGTTCAGGCATTTCTTTTGAGTTTTTGGATGTCAGCTGCGACGTTGGGAATCAGGTTGACTTCCAAGTGAAACTGAGCCAATTGAGGACTTGATTGTTTCATATAAAGAATGCTTGATATATCTTTTGATGTGCCAAATTAGTGTAGTAGAGTGTATTTGCACAAGTTTTCGCTACTTGTAGTGCAAGCGAATAACTACCGAGTGGAAAGTTCTTGGCGTGAATGCCGCGTGCCATCACCATGACTTGCCGTTCTCAGCAGCGACATCCTGGATTCATTGCTGGTAAAGATCATGGTCGCTGCTCGTGGTACATGAGCCAAAAAGCACAACGTACCGCTGTCCTGCAGGGTCAGGTCTGTTTTAAGTCAACAAATAGTAGATTGCATGTTTGGCCCGTTCATTTCATGTTGATGGGGTCCTCTAGTCAGCCATCTTTGGTGTCCTCGACGTGACGTCGAGATTGTCACCTCGTTCCCATCGTCACTGAATAAGTCAACATCCAACCCCCCACTCGTCAAGACTCAGTCTCTTCTTGATTACCACTCTCCCTTCCCCTGCGTTGAAGGCCGTGGCGGCTCACAGCCTGCCCGCCACGTAGGAAGACTCGCTGCTGATGGCGGGGTATCGACTCCTGCCCACCAAGTACGACCATCCCTTTGATCTCCACGCTCTGACTATGCTGGATTCCAGGAGTGGTTATATAGAGAGTTGGTCTTTCATGACATCTTTTTGAAGTATCTCGCTGGGCCTGTATGCCTTATTTTCAACCTGTACAGGACATGGAATATGCCGTCATTGTGATTCTTCTCTTCTGCTTTCTTGCTCTAGCTATCTGTCTGAGCATTATGCACAGCTGCCACTGCACATCTCTCACCTCGCTACGTTTTGCGCCATGGTCCACTACACCATAAATAGTCCTCAGGTATTAAGCTGCTCCCTGGCCAGTTGGCTTATATACACTATGATTGCATACATTGACTCTGTTATTTTATCTATCTAGTTTCTTGGCAGACTTTTAAAATGAGTTTTCTTTGTGGGCCATCCCCCTTTCCCTGTATTTTACATGGCATTTGATATTTCAAGTCCTTGTTTGTGAATATGCCACAATCAATTGCCTTGTTTTTGTGTCAACCCTGTTAAATGCTTTGTGCCCGGCATCTTCAAAGCTAGGTTGAACAGGAAGACTGTTGTCTGTGTGTTAGAAATCCAACCGTATGATGCACTAAGACAAGACGTATAAGTCAATCCTCAGTCTTTCTATAATCGACTGAGGGTGCTGTCTACGTGGTGAGTCCTTTATACGAAATACGAACAATGCTCTTTGGCCCTGGCGGCCAGACAAAGCATGTGTGATTAGTGTGACGAGTTCAACAGTGGCCGGTTACTTGGTGTATGTGTGGTGGTCAAGTGACGTAATTCCAACACTCCTCCTCACCACATATACTCCTCCTCACGTGGGATCCGGCGCATTTTATACGAGTCCGAGTCGCAGGCGGAGGAATTGAAATGCTGTTGTCGTGAGGGCCTTGGTGAAGATGTCGGCGGTGTTTTCCTTTGAGGGGACACGGTGGAGAACAAGTTCGTTGGACTGCACGCGTTCTCGGAGGAAATGGTACTTGATGTCCACGTGTTTAACCCGAGCGTGTAGCATAGGGTCTTCTGATAGCGTAATAGCAGAATCATTGTCACAGAAGATGCGCGTTGGTGCGAGGGCGTCGTCGTGATCAATGTCTTTGAGTAGTGCGCGAAGCCAAATACATTCTTGCACGCATTCGAAGGCCGCCATGTATTCCGCCTCGCATGAAGATGCAGCAACCGTCCGCTGCTTCCGGACAGCCCATGATATCGCTCCAGAACCGAGGTTCCAAACGTAACCTCCAACACTCCGCCGTGTATCCGGGCAGCTCGCCCAGTCCGAATCCGTGAACCCAACGAGCTTCCCAGTCTCCTCCTTTCCTCCCAATTGCAATTGCAGGTGCCGCGTGCCCTTTAGATATCGCACGAGACGGATGGCTGCGTTCCAGTGTGACGCAGTGTAAGAATCAAGGTATTGAGTCAACTGCTGGACGCCGAAGGCGATGTCGGGGCGCGTGGATATAGCCAGGTACAGGAGGCACCCGACAAGCTGCCTGTATGGTGTCCTTTCCAGGGCATGCTGTTCATCGGGGGTTAAGGTGGTCCTGACGACGCGTCTTAGCCTGGTGTTGGGGTCCATGGGCAACGACAATGGGGTAGCATCCTTTTGTCCGAACTGAGTAATTATCTTGTCAATAAGGGCCGTTTGGGATAGTTTTACTGTGTGATTTGGTCGATCCCATTCAACTGCGATGCTGACAATGAATCGTGGTGTACCCAGATTGGATATAGTCCAGGCTTGCCGCATCTGTTCTTTGAACCGGTCGTTCTCAGCCTTGCTGCTTGCGATCGAAAGGAAGTTGTCGACATGGAGGGCTGTAATAACTGTACCCTGATCAGTTTTCCTGAAATAAATGCATGACTCGCAAAGTAAACGCTTGAACCCCCAAGATATCATCTTCTCATTCACAGTCCTGTTCCAAATCCTTCCCGCTTGCTTCATCCCATACAAGCCTTTCACCAACATCCAAACCCAATCCTCCTTTCCTTTTTCTTCGAAACCTTCTGGTTGCTTCATATACTGAACTTCGTCTTCCGGTAGGATGCCGTATAAAAATGCGGTTTTGACATCGATCTGGGTCGCGTCCCAGCCTTTCGTTGCTGCTAGATGTAGGAGAATGCGCCAGGATTCCATGCATGCGGTCGGTGAGGTTGTTTTTGAGTAGTCTTGTCCCTGAATCTGTTCATACCCTCTGAATACTAACCTCCCCTTGAACCTCACTGCCTTCCCGTTTTCATCCCTTTTGATTTTGAATACCAGTCGGCCCGATCTTACTCTTTGCCCAGCAGGAACCTCAGATCGTGGGATGAGTTCGTAGATGCCCATTTTCTTCAGAGATTCAAGCTCCTCACGGTATGCCGCCTCCCATCTTGTTGAGTCACCCGAGAGCTTGGCCTCTTGCCAAGTTCTGGGATCATCGTCAAAGTCATTTGCTGAGTCAATGTTCAGTTCTTCCACTGCGGTGAGTAGGCATTCAATGTCGTCAATTTCAGCAATACTGGCCAGATCTGGAAGGGCTCGATCGAGGCCCTGCGCTTCGGCTTCTTGACCCACAGTACCTGGTTCCTGATCAGGCTGTGGACCCACCATGTCATCATGTTCGACAACCCTTCGACTCGCTCTTGCCGCTTGTATATGCTCACCTGACTCAATGGACTCCTCCACTGCCCTCTGCACCCTCAACTGCGCGCCATCTGGATCAGCACGAGCTGTAGGGATGCGAATTCGGGTAGATCAGCACAGTTGCTGAGGGTCCGGCTGACGGTCCAGTGCCTCAGGTCCTGCGTTGTGATCCGGCGATGGAGGTATTGTCGTCTGCAGTAAGTCGTAGTCATCATTGAGGTCAATGGGTCGCGTCGATTTGTCAGGGATGTTGATGGGTGTCTCCTTGGTTGGCATAGAGATGGGTTGGTCAGGCTTGTATGGCTGTGCATGCATTTTGTGGCTCTCACAGAACTTGACATGGAACGTTTCGTAGATTCTTCCGGTTTTCTGTTCGTAACATCTGTAGGTTTTTGAACTGGCACCATATCCGACAAGGATACATTCTATTGATCTGGCAAAGACTTTTGGGTTGTGAGTCGCGAGTATTAGTACAAACGCTTTGCACCCGATTTCTCTCATATATGAATAGTCGGGTCTCCGTCCTGTCCATGTCTCGTGAGGTGTGATACCATTCAGTGATTTAGACAGTGTGCGCTTGTGAAGGTGTGAGGCCGTAAGGTAAAATTCGTCCCACATGTTCGGTGGGCATTTGGCCGCGATCCGCATCGCTCTTGCCTTCCCCATAAGTGTCCTGTGCATTCGCTCCACTCGTCCTATATGTGCCGACGTGTAAGGTGCTCCGAATTGCTGCTCTGATCCTTGAAATAGCAGCCAGGTATCCATTTCATGTCTGGTCAGCTCTCCATCGTGCCTAGTACGATAGACCCCAACTTTTTCTCGAACTTCATTCTCTCTTGCCGTCTGCCAGGCCTTAAGGTGTGGTAACGCGTCACCCTTGCGTTTCAAGAGAATGGACCAGTGCTCGCTAGTGAAGTCGTCGACCAAATTCATTATATATGAGTAGCCATTATGAGATACAACAGCTTGTGGACCAGTCAGATCCACCCAAACGATCTCTAGTTTATGCTTCGCCTTCCGCCCCTCCTCTCGCACTTTAGGGACTGCATTTCTGGTCTGTTTCCCAAGAATGCAAGAGTCACACTTCGGTGCTTTAGAGGTGAAGATAGAGGGCGTACCTGGAATGATTCCAGCTTTTGCCATATCTGTAACCGTCTGGAAATTTGCATGCCCAAGACGGCGATGCCAGGTTTCCAGGCCGGCAGCGTGATGGGAGATGAGGGCATGATGCTCGGTGAGTGCGTTGTCGAGTTTAAGAGCATAGAGTCGTTGCTTAGGGATGAGGGGTCCTTGTGCTACGAGAGCACGGGTAGATTGATCGAAGATTCAGACCGATTTGTGGTCAAATATTGAGTCGAGGTTGGAGCGTGCTGCGAGCAAACTTACGGATATGAGGCGGACAGTGGCGTTTGGGATATAGAATACGTCCTCTAATACAATGTCCGCCCCTTTTGCTATGTGTAGGTGGATTGTACCTATCCCAATTGCTGATACTGAGGATCCTCCAAGACCTTTTACGACTCGAGGCGCGATGGGTCTGAGCGTTTGGAAGTCTTCTCTGCATGGAGATATATGGATAGTCGCACTGGAATCGACCAGGAATGGGATGTTCTCTGTGGAGGTGATTGGGTTGCACTTTTGTTGGTTGACTGGACTGACATCAGCAGCCATTATGCGTTCGTCGATCGCTGTAGCATGCTGATCCCAATTTATGTTAGTCAGGTTCTCTTCAACCTGGGCCATGAAGCCAGCGTGTTCCCAGACCTCCGTAGTATGTTGGCCTGGTTCCAGCGCAGTGGAAGCAATGCCCGCAAACGGTGTCACGTCCTGGGGAGCAGGCAGCTGTCCAAGTTGTGTGGGATCAACATACCACATCTTCCCATCCAGTCCTGTGACGGCTACAAAGGTTTTCTCAGCGGCGGGAAGTGTGACTGATGGTGTTTTTGCCTTTGACTTTGATGCTCTATGTGCCGTTTGTGCAGCCTGGGCGTCGGCAACAGATTTTCCAGCCATTCCTCCTCCTTTCTGTACGCAGAACTGCTTGCTGTGTCCCCTACAAGGTAGTTTAAGCGCGAGGCAGTTTTTGCAACACATGGCGCCAGGACCGTGATTGTGTCCTGGTAGATCAGTGTCGCGATATCTCCCCCCTCCTCTTGCGCTTAAGGCCGTAGCATGAGACGACTTGGCCTTCGCGTTGATAATGTTCTGCGCATTCTCCATGAGGAGTCGGATGGCATTGGGGTCACAGGGTGTGTCTCGCAAACTGTTGCTTATGAGTGTGGATACGGAATTCTGAAGCGCTTCGAAGGAGGGATCGTTCAAGCTGTTAAGCAGTGCAATACAAGTGAAGAGGTCTTGATTGACTTCGCCGATGTCAAAAGCACGCTTTATTATGTCGGCCACATGCCCTGCTGTGGTCGGTAGAGGTTCGGAGAGGGAGCAGTAAGTGGATAGTGCTTCTTGCAGTAGAGCAATTTGCTTAATGGGGCCCTCCCATTGAGTGCGCGTCTTCAGATCCTCGAAGCATTGCTTTGCCCCCTTATCCGTTACGAGGTCACGGTGTTCCCCATCATCGAGGGCCGACTTGATAAAGGTGATGGCGAGGCGATCGTTTAAACCCCAGTTCACGTGAGCGCGGGGCTCAACCTCAGCATCAGGGCGGACTATCGTGGACTCAAAGACATATGCGTAGAGGCCGTTCAGGATTAACGCATCTTTGAGTGTGTCAGTCCAATGACTGAAGTTGCCATCAGCACGCTTGTACTTCGTGCCTTCCCATTGGTGGCGTATGACGCGTTCCGGGATGGAGGGGTTCGATGCATCGCTGGGCAAGGCCATGGAGGAGGACATGACGGGTGCCATAGAATGGCAGAGGTTCAAAGGGTCCGGATAGAGAGGACAATAGACTGGATAGACAAGGTACGCGATGCGATGCGATGGATACGATCAGATTAGATTTGGACCTGAGAGCGGTCCTGCGGTTCAATTTCAAACTTTCGACGATTTAGAGTAGTCGTCGAGCAATGCCCATAACCTGTTAGAAATCCAACCATATGATGCACTAAGACAAGACGTATAAGTCAATCCTCAGTCTTTCTATAATCGACTATGTATTGCACTGTACCTAAGACAAGACGTATAAGTCAATCTAAGTGTACAGTGAGTCGTAAGTAATAGTTTAGATGTTTTATAGGTACTCACCCTCAGTCTTTCTATAATCGACTGAGGGTGCTGTCTACGTGGTGAGTCCTTTATACAAAATATGAACAATGCTCTTTGGCCCTGGCGGCCAGACAAAGCATGTGTGATTAGTGTGACGAGTTCAACAGTGGCCGGTTACTTGGTGTATGTGTGGTGGTCAAGTGACGTAATTCCAACAACATATCAGGCAGTGTGCAGCAAATGTCAATTACAAGTTTATTAGCAAAGTTTACGTCGGATCCTGATACAGCCTAGATGATGTAGTATAAGGTATCACCTTCCAGGTCAAATGAATGATCAGTCAAAAAGTCTTCAGAGTTGATCCCTGAAAAGCAGTGTACATATGCTGCCACTTCACAACTGTTATGACTATCAGTTGTTGATATTGTGTCAAGACGCTACATAGTGTGACTGACTGACCTATCATTTCTAACGTATAGTAAACACTGTACACTGTCACGCGGTGCCAGGACCTTGAACACACGAGATGATCTAATCAATTCCTGATTTCACCTTCCTAAAACAGACCTGACCCTGGAGGACAACGGTAACAACGTCAGGTAGCTTGAAAGGGATTGTAAATTGTCAATCAATCTGTCCATTTGTGCCTAATTCCAGTTCAACTGACTTCCAGTTCCAGTCACATAGGTGTTGCAAATACACTCTAATGCGCTTATGGATTAGCTTGGGGCCAGAAATGTTCCGAGATCTTGTCATGATCAGATATTTTTGATATATTTACTTACTTTTTATTTTTTATGTTTTACATATCTTTCCCTATTTTACCCCATTCTACCTCCTAGTTTCACGAAGTATCAGTTCTCCTTTAGTTCTCCTTTAGACTATGACGTTCTATGACGATTAAACTCCTTTAGCTATCACAAGGACAATTTCCATTCACATATGAGTATTGGAAGAAAGAGTATAAAAGCCCAATGTATTCGATAGATAACTCTAACTTGGTTATTGTTGGTTTTCTGATTTGTTTACAAGTCGAATCTTGACAGATCTACCATATGATCTCAGAATTTGCAAAGTTGATCCCATCACAAATGACACTGCTTCGGTAATACTACCTCCTGTCGCCTTCCGGTACATCATATTACCCTTTTGAATAGGTTCCTGCTAAGTCTAATATCTCCAAACACGTTAAGAGATTGAATACATGATACTCAACTTCGTCTCGTTGTAAGTTGACAATCGTTTGTTTTACCTACCTCCATCAGCTCCAGCAGTCCACTTCGATATATTATCAACATAATTGGTGAGGCAGGTGTCCCTCGTGGAATATTTTATGTTTCATCTCACTCCACTGGTTATCTAGACAGATCTGTACCTTTTTTAAGTCAGTTGCGGATAGCCTTGATCATCGTGTATTTTCATCACCCGTTCGGCACTGCCTTTGATACGAGCAAGAAATACTGGTCTGAGGACCCGCCTTGTTTTATTGACTCTGCACTGTGAAACATTGACCTTGTGTCATTTTCAGGGAATATACTACGTACCACTCTAACCTTTTTGCTTTCTTACTTAGGGTGTATGCAAGTGCAAGACAACGGCAAAGATTGACGAATGTTGAGACACAGAGATACAAAATCGGGTATGTCTCCAGGATGACAAATTCAGTCATGAAAGAACCTGGAGAGTATGAAGTGCTCAGACCTTCCATGATACGCGCCCTAAATCGATAAACTTGGCTACGTGTGAACTGTCACATTGATTAGTAGGACGCTTCTAACAAAGAGCGTCAAGGATGGATGGATGGATTCTAGTGATGCGAAATGAGTAGTTTACTTTATGTAAAGTAGTTCAAAATGGAATTTGAACTGAACTTTGATTATGTTTCAACTCTCTCAATTCCACAGAGTACGTGGGGCAAGTGTTTACATGCGCACGCACTTTGTACAAGTGTAGATATAAGTTTAATTGATTTATTTTGAATGACTTAAAAAGTGCACTTGAAAATAGGCCAAATAGTATTATAACTAACCTGAAGTCAATTAAGATTCTTGTAGGCCTAAGATGTCCACTCCCTGGGGACTCTGAGCCATGGCAAGTGAGTTGCTTGCCTGACTCCCCCAATTCCATCCTCCTTTTATATCTTCTTCCCTCATGCACAGACCAGCACATATCTATGTTTTAAAGGTGCATTGTTGCATTTGGGAGGGCTAGACGCCCGGTTTGTCAAGTTTCCTCAGGCTGGGCACTGGTACTGGTGTGTCCCTGTGTTCGGTGCCTATGATCTCCCTGTTTCCCCAGCTAAAGCCTTTTCCACCATTTTCAGCTCCTATTCCTCATGTTTTGGTGTCTCTTCCCTCATGTGTCTCCTTCCTGACTCAAGCACATGGTGGTGAGTGGCAAGGAGGAAAACTTGTGATTGCATAGTAGATTTGGAAATGGTACAATGGATTGGTGGCAGGCTGAGTGATGTCAGTGTTTTGACAGGATGTTGATCTCAGATGTTATGTCTAGATCTAGTCTCTGCTGAGCACTGCCACCTCATCAGTTATTCCTGTGCCATCAATCTTTGATGGCTGCTGCCTCACTGCCTGGTTTACTGCTCTGCTGGTGTTTTTGACAAGTCTTTTTATATGATTTTGGGGGGTTTTCAATGTGTGTCATCCCTAATCTACAGTTTTTGACTTTTATTGCTTACAGTTTTCAGCGTTTTAGGGTGTATTTATTGGGATTATTGACTGTTCTTGTCTGCCTCGAGTGATGCAGACATATCACTATTTTTACTGCTGGCAAGCCACTATGCAGGGCTAAGAGGCAGGGGTAGAGCTAGTACTGTTGATGATGCCCAAAAGTTGATCAGTAGCAGATACAGTTTATGGCTACTGACCAGTACAAAATGTGTTGGGCACACTAAGCTTTGAGGGAGTCCTGGGCAGTTCCCAGAGAACAAGTCAGAAATGAGTTCAACAGCAAGTTTTGGTGAAGGTTGGTAATAGTAGTCAGTAATAGGGGAAGTGCACCAATGACAAGGTGTGCCTAAAGGAGAAGGAGATGCAGCAAAGGATGTGGCAAGAAAACTAGAGGCTTAGTGATGACTAAGCTACATATTGCCTGCCATAGGTGCAAGGTGCATAGGTTCCATATATGTAACTGTGGCAAGCAGGCTAGAGATGTTCAGACACTTGGTGACTATGAACTTAGTCAGTACAAAAGAGATCTGAACCATGAGGTGAACTGAGGAATAAACGGGGTACTTTGTTCTTTTTGTAGCCAGTGACAATAGTAAGTATTTATAGTAAAATAAGTTCTCTGTTGCTTATTGGCTTAAGGGTTGCCAAGGAGTGGTGAACTGTAAGGAATATAATTAAACATTGTGCATTAAACTAAATAATGAAAAATGAAACAGGAAAGCTGTTCATCTGACTGAAGGAGGGGCGCCAAGAGATGTCAGGTGCCAGGGTAAATGCCAAGCTGTCTGTCATGAGTAAATGGCATTATTCCTAATTCATAAGTGCTGTTGTCAGCTAGCTATGCCACATGCTGATTGATTGATGCCATTTGTCATTCCAGCTGCCACCAGTGCTATCACTGATTGGATCTGTTGCTTGCTATGTGTGGCTGTTGGGTAAGGCCTAAAATGGATAAATCATGTGTGCCAAATTCAGAATGAGCATGGCAAGGTGTCTGGAGCCAATGCTGAGCCTGCTGTTGATGTGCCTAGCCTGTGTGGAGTCCTATCACTGTACTCTACATCATGTGTTTTGGCTGATGGTCTATCTATCTACTGTCTTTCTCTTGGACCTGTGTGCAATAGAACTCTCTTTGTGTAGGTTTTGGTGGCTTGTGTGATGGTCTGGGTAACATTGCAAATAAGGACACTCTTTGTTTCAAACTATCATCATGCTGTGTTTTTCCCACAGTTCTTTTGAGGCACAGGGGTTTGTCAGCCTATATGCACAGGCAGCCTATGTCTGCTTTACTTGAGAATTTCTGATGTTCTGAGGTGGCACATCTTGCCATGAGAGATGGAGTGCTCTCTTGGTGAAGGAGCTTAAATTTAGCACTAGCTGAGCTTTTTTCTGGTCTTTGTTCTATTCTTGGACTTTAGATGTTAAACTGGTATACTGTGTAGTTTTCTCTTGGTAAAAAAAGCTAAAACTATCATGAGATTGTGCTTGCTTGGGGTCTGCACAGATGTTAAACTAGAATAGAGGGCTTCCTTTGATGAAGGAGGGTGATGTGGCACTAGTTGCACTCTGTCAAACTATGCTATGTGACATGCTCTGGGAGCTTTGACCAATGAATGCCACTGGAATGAAATCAAATCATAGTAGACTTGGTAAGGCAGGCTGATTACAGTTGGCCTATAGTTTATAATGAATTGCACAGAAAATGCAACCTCCATGGAAATGTCAAAATTGCATGAGTTCCAGTGGCAACTAGGAGAAGAAGTAGAGTCTGTAATAGAGCTCAGAGTACCAGACAAATTAGAATTTGTCTGGCAGCTTTTCAAGAAAAGTATGGACAGACCAAGTCTGGCCAAGCTGCAAACAAGAATCATCTAATCTCATGAGAGCATAAAGAGAAATGGAGAGCAATGTCTCTATTGCTCACAAAAGAAGATATTCCTTACCTCTGGCAGCAGTAGTATGATAAACACTACAATATTATTGATGATATGAGCTGTGATTGGATATACTAGGTGCTATGCACTGAAACAGTGTCTTAGCATTGGCATGTTTAAAATATGAGAAATTCTAGCAGGGTTCCAGTGTGCTTGAGACAATAATATATTGCAAGGTGCTAGAAGTTAGTGCTTCTGACACTATTTAGCAAACTGTAAGCACTAAAGTTCTGATGATGTTATTGCAAAAGAGGGTGTGATACAGGAGGTGTTTGAGCAGGCCCTAGAGAGGCCCCAGGGGTTGCCCACTCATGTCTGGTGTGTTAGTAATGGACTGGTGAGTTGCCTTGTACCTCCTGGATCACCACTGACATCAGTTTGTAATGGAATCATCCATGTTCTTAGCGTCAACGACGCTATAATCATTTAGTAGAGTATTATGTAAGATAACAACTTGTTTTCACTCTAAGTACTAGTCAATCCGATACTGTGGTCTGATTTAGCACTTGTGTGATACACACAAGATAGTTCTAACCCTCATCCGTGTTCTTAGCGTCAATGACACTATAATCATTTAGTAGAGTATTACCTAAGATAACATCTTGTTTTCACTCTAAGTACTAGTCAATCCGATACTGCAGTCTGATTTAGCACTTGTATGATACACACAAGATAGTTCTAACCCGTAACTCCGGTTACATTTTTTTAAATCTTCTGCTATCGGCTTTAGACTCTAGGCTTGTTACTGACTAGGCAACTCTCATCAAAACCTCTCGATTCTCTGTTGGCATCACGTTGAAAACGTGCTTCCATGACTGGCTCTCTTGATCTGGATCCTCTGTTCTCAGCTGCAGACGCAGGTGACTTACCTGTGCTTCAAGCTGTGAAGACGCAATCAGCGTCAGCATACCAACCCCCGCCAAAGCAGGATGAAAAGACCCCTCACGATGTCAGCGCGAGCTTTGGAATGCCTGGTGGGCTATCTGTATCACGGATGATGTCCATTGTACGACCTGGTGGAAAACCAGGAGATAGATCCGCGGTCTCAGGAGTGTCGCTGCCAGCGAGCCAAATGCCTTCACTGATGTATCCGGTATTGCCCGAGAGCTCTTCAGCTCCCTCTGAGGGTCAACCGGACATTACCCAGTACTCGGAAATGGTACAAGGCAGCGCGTTTGCGCATAGCACCCCATTCTGGACTGCACCTACGGAACGGCATTCCAGTACTCGGAAATGGTACAAGGCAGCGCGTTTGCGCATAGCACCCCATTCTGGACTGCACCTACGGAACGGCATTTGGAATATGTGGCCAATGCTGCCACAGAACCGGGACCGTCATCATTGACGACACAAGGACAGAAGCAAGGACCAGCAATAGTGGTCAGTAGGGAGGACGACAATGTCGTACGGTTGGAAAAGGCGTCTCCAGCGCCTGGAATTCCAGAGTTGCAAATATGGGCCGGCAAACAGCCGCAAGTGAGGCATGACGGCCTCAGGAGAGTTATGGACTTAGAGTCTGAGTTGGAGTCCTCAGATGATGAGGAAAGCAAAAGGTCGCATTCGACCTTGTCTATCCAGCTACAGCTGGTGTTGGACCGATATCCGTCGGTCGTGAAGAAATCGACGTGAAAGCGTCTTCAGCTTTATGTAGTGAAGTACTTACAGTTGCTGGCTGCTAGGAGCCATGATGTACCCCATGCAGATTCAAATGAATATATCGAAGTGTTTGTGTGCATCTTCGAACTCGAAGTGGTGGAATACCTTAAGCGCAAAGCAGTGCGAGGGTCAGCAGTCTCAACGGCTACTCCAGCCGACTCAGTGGAATGTGAGATGAGTGTGCGCAGATGAGCGCCATTAATCGTGGATGCGATGGAATTGCTCAATGCGCCTCATCAGGCTAATGAGTCTCAGCAAGACTACGTTCGGCGTCAGAATGCTGCAAACCGTCAACGCATTGTTAGCAGAGTGCCTCAGCAGGCATTGTCTGAGGTGGAGACTGTAACGACGACTCCGGCAGAGCCAGAGGCACTACTTGCAGTGCAGGAGGTTAAGACACCTCGTAAGCAAGTTACAATCAAGGAAGAGGTGGACGGAGTCCACATTCTTGAGGAGCGAATGCGACCATGACGCGTAGTGCGACGCGTCCACCTAGTGGACAACTGGAATGAACGTGTCAATTACCAGAGAATATGCAACCAGGACTTGCGTGATCATGGTGAGTCGTTAATTGACGACCAGGGGGTAGTCTTTGAAGGGCGTGAGGGTGTAACGCCTGTCAATGACATGCGGCGACAATTTGCGGCTCGGACTGCTGAACCGGACAGAGATCTGGGTGGTAGTGATGATAGTAGTGGTCACTACAAATGGAGGGAGCCAAGTCGTTGCAATAACGACGGTGGAGGTCGTGATCGCAGAAATAACAATCGAGACAATAATAATCGTTGTGATAGTGGCAGGGAGGCTGGTGGAGAACCAGCAGAGCCACAAGTAGGGCAACAGCCCACCCCATGGCCAGAACAAACGGCCAATGAACACCTGTTTTGCAGTCCTCGGGCATTTTCAATGCCCGCACCTCATGAATTGCGTGAAACTATGCCAGGAATGAATGAAGCGGTCAGGATCCATATGGATCATATGCATGACCGCCTCACTTGTCTGGTGGATGACTCCCTTGGAGTCAGATTTAAGTTCCCTGCTGGGGTAAGTCCCCGTAAATCCGATGGTAAGCACATACATGCGTACGCTGGAGGACATAGGTTCTCTCAACTGGAGGACTGGGCCATGGACATGTGCTACCACCTCGCAGCCTGCTGCTATGGTGGAGACGACATGGACCAGGAGAGGATATTCGTGCTACACGAATTTATGGAGGGAGAGGCTCGGAATTGGTTCCGTCGCCATGTTCTCCACATTAATCACAACAAGTCGCATTGGACGTTTAAAGCAGTCCTGATAGGACTGTACAATCATTTCGTCAATGCTGCTACAATGCAGGAAGCTCGTGATGCCTTTAGAAAGGCGGTGTATGACGCTAAGACTGGCATCCAGACCTTTTATGATGACCTGGTGGGTCATGCACAGAATATGGCCGTCTATCCAGACGAATACACTATCCGCAAAACATTCCTGGACGGAATACCCGCAGACATGAGGAGAGCGTTGATAGGCGATGATAATTTGTCTCTGGAGGTCAATACTGTGACCGAATTCTTGGTGTATGCCATCCATTATGAGCAGTTGACACGGACTGCAAACCATTATGAGCAGCGTAGTTCACGCCGAGGAACAGTGAACCGTCAGGCAGTGAAGGTGGGAACCTTCCTGGCCAAACGGACAGATATGGAGAACAATCGCAATCCGCGATTTGTTGTTGATAAGACAATCCCTGGAGGCCAACGGCCTCGATCAAAGCCTGCTGGACAATTGCCAGCAAAGGATAGTCAACCCTTTTCAGGTCAGAATCAAGTAGCACCAAGAGGAGTGGTGGTGCCTGTACCGCGTATAGCGGGCAAAACTGCTGGGGTTTCAGGAGCGGCCCAGAGAAGGCCTGCCGGGGACCCCTCCGCATGCTACAACTGTGGCAGGAGCGGGCATTTCGCTAAGGAGTGTCCCGCCCCTCCTAAGGCACACATCCGAGCGGCCCATACGGCTGCAGCACCTAGCGATGTCATCAGTGACGACGAGGACGACGAGATCATTGAGGAAGCGGAGGAAGAACCGCAGGTAGAGGCTGACAGGTCGGAAGTGGATGACGCCGAGAGTGTCCAGATTGATGGCGACGAATACGTTGCAGTGGATGTGTACAACAGCAACTACTATGCTCGTGATGACGAGGAGGAACACCTGTTTGCACTGACGGAGTGCCGTGGAGATCAGCGCATCCAAATGAGACGCGTTACCCTGCAGAAGGCAACTAATAAGTTGCAGCGGCCACGCTATACTCCCGAAGAGAAGGAGTGCCTGGTCATGTATGTTGATGTCAATGGACATCCGGCATGGACATTGTGGGACTCTGGGAGTACCACTACGGGCATTACGCCCCAGTTTGCTCACGTCAATGCGATTCATGTTCATGAACTGGAGGAGCCATTGATGCTCCAGCTGGGGACTGTGGGGAGTCGCGCTATGGTGCAGTTTGGCGCGGAGGTGAGAATAAAGACGTCAGGAACGTCGACAAAAGAATACGTGGATATAGCAAATGTTGATTGCTACGACATGATTATTGGTACGCCGTTCATGCGTAAGAACAAGGTGTCGCTGGATTTCGTGAACGACATGGTTGTTGTGAATGGTATGCCTTTGAAGGCGGAGAAAGTGGTGTTGACAAGGTGTCGCTGGATTTCGTGAACGACATGGTTGTTGTGAATGGTATGCCTTTGAAGGCGGAGAAAGTGGTGTTGAACAATACAGATGGTTGTTTGAGGCGCTATCGCGCAACTGAGAAGCGGCGTGATGAACGCAACTGACTAGATGGTCGCAGGAGAGCAACTGTACAGGAGGTGGAGGATGAACAGGCCCCACCAAAAAGCCTGCCGGCAGACTCACTGGCTATACTGATGTCTGAGGAAGAGTTTCAAGGAACTCTGAAGAAGGGGAAGCACCCGGATGTGACTTGGTGTACCAATGGAAAGCCTAAACAGGCTGTGCAGTGCAAGAATGAGCGTAGTAAACGCGTGGTAGAGTCGCTGGAATGCCAGCCGACTAGCTCTCAAGTGAAGGTTGAGGATCTTGTCAAGGACGAGGTATACAGTACGATGGGAACTGTGGGTAGCACTAGGTCGCTAATGGGTCGACCAGTGCCTTGGCCAGAAGTGCAATGGGCGTATGATCCACGAATGCCACGAGAGTGGGATGAGTTGGTAGCGTCAATGGTGACGCAGGCTATGGGAAGGGTGCAGGCAACCAGACAGGAGAAGTGTACCGTCATGCACGAGAGGACGAGATTTCCAAAACATCAGATATTGTATTTGACGGACTCTTGCTGAAAGCGAGAAGCGTGCAGTCGTCGGCAAATACAACAAGGAAACAACCAGTTGTAAGGTTGAATCCAGGAGATCTCACAGAGGAGCACGTATGTGCCTTACAGGAGCGATTTGAACCAAAGGTTCAACCGCGTATAGCACGCGTAGCCAAAGGAAAAGGTAAGGCTGTGAGCCTTACAGAGGAGGATATTCCTTGATTGCGCCAGCAATGGCAACTGGAGTTTGCTGATATCATCAATGGAACAAAGGAAGAGCTTCCTCTGTGGTGGGAGGTTAATCATGAGATCAACCTCATTGACGATAACAAGCAGTACAAATATCATTTGCCTTGCTGCCCGTGAGCACTACAGGATCAACTTCGTGAAAAGACGAATAGATACATAAATGCAAAGTGGTGGGAACCACGACTAGCGGTGCAAGCTGCACCATTGCTTTGTATTCCCAAGAAGGATGGAACATTATGGACTGCATTGGATGCGCAACAGTGCAATGATAATACCGTCAAGGATGTAACACCTCTTCCAGATCAGGAAGTGATACAAGAAGATGTCGCGACAGCGAAGTATCGGTCAAAAATCGACCTCACAGATGCGTATGAACAGGTTTGCATCCGCGAAGAGGATATACCGAAGACACTGTTCTTGTCCCTGATGGGGACGTTCGTGAGTAACATCATGCAGATTGGTGATTGTAATGCACCGGCGACATTTCAGAGGTTAATGACCTCAATCTTCCGAGATGTAATTGGGAAGTTTATGCACGTCTATTTAGACGATATATTCATATTTTCTGACTCCATTGAGGAGCATGAGCAGCACCTACGAGTCGTATTTGAACGACTACGGAAGGCCAGCCTCTATCTCAAATGGAAGAAGTGCGAGTTGTATGCAATGAGTATAGATTGTCTCGGTCATGTCATTGACGAGAAGGGCATTCATCCGGATACAGATAAGCTCAACCGAATCTGAGAGTGGCGTACTCCACACACATATAATGATATCCAACAATTTGTCGGACTGGTGAACTATATTGGCAACTTCTTGCCAGACATTACTGCATACACCAGGCCACTTATGGCCATGACCCAGAATGGGTCACCGTTTCATTGGAGACCACTGCATCAGCGGTGTTTTGAGATGATTAAGCGCATATGCACGAAAACACCAGTCATCCGGCCAATTGACCCACACATCAATGAGCCCATCTGGCTCATTTGCGATGCGTCGAAGACTGGGGTTGGGGCCATGTTTGGCCAGGGTAAAACGTGGCAGATGAGCCCATCTGGCTCATTTGCGATGCGTCGAAGACTGGGGTTGGGGCCATGTTTGGCCAGGGTAAAACGTGGCAGACTTGCCGACCAGCAGGATTTATGTCCCGTAAATTCACTGCTGCTCAGCAGAATTATGCTGTGCATGAGTTAGAAACACTCGCCATCCTGGAAGCCCTCCTAAAGTGGGAGGATAAACTGATGGGATATAAGATCCATATTATCACGGATCACAAAGCACTAGAGTTCTTCAAGACTCAGGTGCACCTGTCTCCGCGACAACGTCGCTGGATTGACTACATGTCGTGGTACCAGTTCGACATCACCTATGTAAAAGGTGAATTGAACAAAGTGGCGGATTGCCTGTCTCAATATTTCGAGAGTGATACTTGAGATGACGTCCATGACGCGCATGACTATGTCCAGGCGGACAAACGTATTGACCCAGAGGGCGAGGATTTGCCTCTGCATCGATTCCATGAAATCAGGGAACATAGGGTCGAGTTACACGCCATGCGAGCGCAGGAAACACATCGCAGTAAGTGACTGCACGAACAGCGAGAGACTCACGATATCGAAGCCCAGGTGCTAGTGGATCATGAGGCCTCTCAGCCCAGTGAAGAGACAAGGCAAGGGGTGCCGACGGGAGGTACTGGTATAACGCTCCAGCAAGCGCTGGAGTCACAGGACCATACACCTGCACCGGCCGACATAGGCAATGCGCAATTCCGCACACGTATCCAGCAAGGATACAAGGATGATAATCTCTTTGTAGAGATTCTGAACAATATCCAAGCGCATCCGTGCTTCAAGGTGGAGCAGCAGCTCGTCTACCTTACCAGACCCACAGGGTCCAAAGTCATCTGCATTCCCCAGGAGAGGTCGTTGATTACAACTATCCTGGACCAGGCCCATAGAGTAGTGGGCCACTTCGGAACTCAGAAAATGCTGGACTATGTGCGACGCTGGTACTGGTGGCCGCAAATGGCCAAAGAGATGAGCCAATTTTGCTCGACATGCGAGCTATGTCAACAGTCAAAAGTATCGACTTTGAAGCCACCGGAAAAGCTTCATTCACTACCCATACCGGTCAAACCCTGGAATTCGATCGGGATGGACTTTATAGGTCCGTTCCCTGAGTCGAAGGGTTTTAACTACCTCTGGGTAGTGATCTGCAGAATTCGATCGGGATGGACTTTATAGGTCCGTTCCCTGAGTCGAAGGGTTTTAACTACCTCTGGGTAGTGATCTGCAGAATGACCAGTATGGTCCATCTTATTCCGGTGAGAACCACCATGACAGTGTTGGACTTGTCGTGGATCTATCTCAAGGAGATAGTAGTATGGTCCATCTTATTCTGGTGAGAACCACCATGACAGTGTTGGACTTGTCGTGGATCTATCTCAAGGAGATAGTACGCCTCCATGGACTGCCAAGTTCGATCGTAAGTGATCGAGATGCTAAGTTCACTTCCAAATGGTGGAAGGAGTTGCACAAATTGCTGGGAGCAAAGTTGCTCATGTCGATGTCATTTCATCCACAAACGGATGGTCAAACAGAACATGCAAATAGAAATATCACGCAAATCCTGTGGGCATTTGTACGTCCTGATCAGAAGGACTGGGTGGATAGATGTCCCCTTGTGGAATTTGCGATAAACATGAGCATATCAGAAACTACAGGGTATTCACCCTTTGAACTCAACAATGGCTACATGCCATCCATGATTCGTGAACTTCGTACGGACGAAGTCATTCATGTGGGAGTAAAGCAGT
The DNA here is from genome assembly GCA_027475525.1 of Macrolepiota albuminosa. Lineage (NCBI taxonomy): Eukaryota > Fungi > Basidiomycota > Agaricomycetes > Agaricales > Agaricaceae > Macrolepiota > Macrolepiota albuminosa. Next base: position 2,303,869 of record JAMWFC010000009.1, on the reverse strand, counting down.
TTGCGTGCAACGCGCTAAGGAATCTGGCAGATGCCCATGACGCGATTATAGAATCGCGTGTATGGCAAACCAAACATGCTAATAATCGCAGACATGATGAGCCGGACATCAAGAAAGGGAGCCTAGTGTACCTTTCAACGAAGAACTTGAACCTGCCAAAAGGCAGGGTGAGTAAGCTGTGTCCGAAATGGATTGGACCATATAAGGTCCTTGAGATGGAGCCGAGCACGTCTAACTACGTGCTGGAACTACCCCAGGCGCTGCAAGCACACAGGATAGTGCCCAAGTTTCACGTGTTGCTATTGCGACCGTATATGGCCAGTAGTGATGTGCTATTTCCTAATCGCGCAACTCCGGAGCTGTATGACTTTGAAACTGGCAATGACCAGGAGTGGTTTGTAGATGACCTCATAGGTCATCGGTGGACAAAAGGAAGCCTTGAATTCAAGGTAAGGTGGAGTTTAGGTGATACTACCTGGGAACCACTAGTGAACTGCAAGGACCTTGCAGCGATGGACAGGTACCTAGAGTTGCAGGGCGTGAAACACCCTCAACAGCTGGCAAAACGTGCATAATACGTGTGTGGTGGTGGAATGTGGACGAAGTCCACTTTGATTGCCGGCGAGAAGCTGGGTGGCATGTATTTGTGGTTGTTTACACTACTAGCGGAGTTGGGAGATTGTTCTTTTTTCTTTCTTTTCTCAAGTCCCAATACACGTAGTCTACGTGTCTAGTGAACATGGCCTATTGGGGGCCGCAAAAGAGTGATCAGAGCCGGCAAGGCTCTAGTGGAGGGGGGAGACCCCCGAATATACAAATGTCAACTCAGTACCAGAGGCAGCTGCCATATCCGGTGGCAAGCCAGTTTCAGTCAGCAGTGGCCTATCCAGGCCGTGATGAGCTGCTTCCGTACCAGACACCCCTCCACTCGCAAGAGATGGAGGTCAATGACAAAGGGCGCTATGGGCGCCCGGAGGACAGCACACGCCACAAGTGCTACTATCAGGAACCGTCGTCACATCCAACTGCATTGTATCTGACGTATGCAGGTGTGGTGACGGGGCCTCTGTCAGTACCATGGGCGCACCGGCCCGTGGAAGAGTCATATGGGGAGCCTGCGCCACAAGCGCAGATTGTAGCTGGGTCAGACGTGCTGTTGGGCAGACTGGAAGCAGTGGGACAGCCAGTCCCTGCAACTGCGCCCTTCCTGCAGGACAGTTTGGCTGTGATGGTGATGGAGGGGTTGCTCGACCAGATTGAGCTCATAAAGAGGCAGCGCGTCGCAGCACTGGAACAGATCGAACATGCGTCTAAGCGCAAAATTGCCACAAGTGAGGAATCGACTGCTGAAGTCAAGAGGGCTAGATATCAGCCCAGTCGACCGGTTGACCCTCCACAGGCAAGGATGCCGTCAGAAGCGCAATTCACACGCCATGAGCAGCCTGCTCAGCCTGTGGCTTTGTCATTGCGGTTACCCGAGTCGGGCCCACAGGCCTCTTCAGAGTCGCTGGCTGCCGTCAGTGAACCCTTGGCAGGTCTGTCCCTGGGTCAGCGGGAAGCCGCATCATCTCGGGCCCCACCTAGGGGGCCCAAAACCGTTGCTGTGGCACCAAGAGCACCCACTACCGTTGTTCCTCGAGCTGAGCCTGGGGGGAGAACTCTGGCGTGAAATGCGCCTGTACCCCTGGTGGCTCAGCCATCATTTGGATCTTCCACCCTGGTCAAGTCGGGGTTGGTATGCCAACATCGAGGCCATAAGCCTCCTCTTGATGCCTCCAAACTGGAGGTGATAGAGTTTCCAGCTGGCATTTCTGCACAGGCCAGGAAGGTCTCGATGTTGTTTATGTTGCCCGTTACCATGCCTGCACCGCAGGCACACTTTCCCGTGGTTGTCTTGACTACCAACCCTCGCTCTCCCAAGCAATATGACGGTCTGGTGGTGACCTTGAAGAATCGTCCCATGCCTGAAAAAGGCAAAGCACCCATGGCCTCCTTATCCGACGAGGGCAACTATGGAGAGTCGAGCTCGGAGCATGAGGAGGAGGCAGAGGAAGGGGAATTGGTGGCGGACTGATTCCAGCAAGTATTGCGCAATAAGCGCATTGCAAAGAAGAAGGCAATTCACGCCAAAGAGCTGTGGGCCCTCAAGCAGAGGTCCGAGGATGAGTTCTTGGGGAGAATCCCTGATGGATTGGAAGTGAAGGTGTGGGGACCGCTCGATATTGAGTGAACAAATTCGTGCTTCAGGGGAGCACTCAGCCACTGCACATATTATTCGTACCATTCGAATACCGTGCTGTTGGAAGCCGATGCCAACCAGGCAGCGGCATATGAGTTTTTGTCTGGGCACTGTGCTGGCATTCCGGCCAGCATTGTTTACAAGTATTCCTCTCACGGCCTGCCACGCATGCCATTAGAGCTGGATCAGCTCTACAAATACTATTCGAATGAGCATGCTCCCTGTCGCGAACGGGTTACTGCCTACCTCCTCATCACGGAGCTTCAGATGTTCGCCCAGCAAACCAATGAGTCACTACATGACCAAACGATGATGCTCCTGATGAAGGACCCACGCTATCAAAACCTCGTCAACCCAGCCCAGGGGACAGACGACCTTGCGCTCGTCGAGCACCAACACATTCCGGGGCGCTTTCTGCACACAAAGGAAGACAGATCGACCGCGCTGCGCATAATGCGCACCCAAGACCCTTCCACTCCATTCGACCTGGATCAGCTTGCGCAGTACACGCTGATCTTTGGTCGTCCGGGGTTGGAAAACACGTATCAAGACATTGCGGTCGACCATGCCTACCGTATGCACTGGCAAACCCTCTTCGGGTTCGCCTTGTGCCGAGCCCTTTGCGCTAACAGCGCAGCCAAGCCTGTGATTGTGCGGCGCATGACCCTCGTCATGGCCCGCCTGGGTCTTTACTGTGAGGCTATCGCCTCTTATGATGCCATGTTCCCAGACCAGCCGTTTGAGCCCCAGAGAGGGCCCCAGCTGAAACTTCATCCCGTGCACATACCAGACGACTTTGCACGGAACTTTTCCAACAACGATGCGTTACGCGTCTTACTGCACAACCGGATACCTGCCGACTGGGTGGACCACGCCTATACATATGGAGTGGTCTTCCTGGAGCAGCAATTCCATGCCCCTACGATGTCTATGGACATCTTCTGCGACATCGACGATGAGCGCATGGAGCGCTTGAATAGATACGGCACCCCTCCCGCAATCCCACAATGGGATGGATGGCAGGAGATGACCGAAGACGATCATTATTGTTTTATGTTCAAGCACGACAAGGAAAGTCGTCTCCCCAAAAACCCCGAGGCCAATGGCCTCTACTATCTCATTGGCATGGACCCAAACCAGGTCCGCCTCCTAAAACGCATGGCAGCGCATGACCTGCCCACCTCAGACATGGACCCAGGCCAGGTCAATCTCCTGTCACGCATGGCAGATCAGGGTACGCTCTCCACCACAGCTTTAGCAATTAACGTCGCACTAACAGAGCCTATGGTAGTAGACACGCCTGCAGTCAAGGGGCCTATAACCCCACCGAGGATGGAATTGGCGCCTCCCCCTCCCGTGATTAACGTCGCACTGGAGGAGGAGTCAATGGTGACTGAGATGGGCACGGTTGCGGGAGCATCGTCATCCGGGTCCTAGACCCATGTATACTTTATTATAGTCACGTGTAGATACAGCAGACCCAGAGGAGGGGTCACCTTTTTTTGTTTTTTTTATTTGTTTATACATAACATTTTTTATCTACTGCTGGCGCAACCTGCGTCCTTGTCTGATAAGGACGGCTTCCTATTGTGTCCAGACGACACATCTACACTGCACATGAGTGCTAACGCCTTGCAGCCACGCCATACGTGTGTATTCATCCGTTGTTTGCACTACTGTGCATCTTTCATCTTGCTCTACCTCCCTTTCTAAAGACCGAGTATTCGGTCTCATTGGAGAGTATGTAACAGAATCATCTGTGTTCTTAGCGTCAACGATGCTATAATCATTTAGTAGAGTATTACATAAGATAACATCTTGTTTTCACTCTAAGTACTAGTCAATCCGATACTGCG